>APFE031147435.1:41564-70060 GCA_000404065.3 Pinus taeda | reverse complement strand
GGAATCTTGTGAGAAGGACTGGGCCCACCTTCCTCACAAGATTCATCCATTTATTTTCCTGTCAAGTGTGTAAGTGTGTGATACTTTCTTTTCGTAGGTACTCTATTTGGATTCTATAGCATTACCTCTTGTAATTCTGTTTTGCTAGTACTCTGTTTTATTGATTGTTTGAAGTTATGAAAGTGTATTTCACCGGTGAATCTGAGTGCAGTGTGTGTTAGCAATCTGATTCCAGGGGCAGGTGCTGAACATCCTCACCTGGAGGATAGGGTCCTGATCCTCTGCCAACAGAGCATCCATTTCCTTGTTTCTTAGATCTGTAATTTTAATCAATTCCTTTTATTTTTATCAGCACTGTGATAACCTAGTACAATAACTATGTATACTACAGCTTTCGATGCTTTTAGAATTTAAGTACAAACAGTACGCAGTGGCCTTTGGAATAAAAAGACTTTCCCAGGTTGACAATTAATGTGGTACTTGATTGTTTAATTAATAAACAATTCAACTAGCCAATAGAGAGGAACCTAAGGCAACTGAGAAGGAAGATGGAAAGAGAGTAAAATGTAATGTCCTCCACAAATTGGGGACATAAGGGACCCATTACCCTATTTATCTTGGTAGACTATAGTCCATAGAAAAAGGGGAAAACCCTAAAAGAGCCATTACTAGGCAAGTTTTAGGGCATCTCGGCTTAAGAAAACAAAATTTGGTGTTTGGAATAAGGATTACTCAATCACACAAGAGAGATGAAACCCCTCTAGAAGTCTATAAATGAATATGGATGTAATTAATTTTGGAGCATGTGGTGTGAATCAATTCATATGTTTTTGAGCATTATCTCAGAGGTCTTAATCCCCTTTCTTTTTTTCGATTTTGGTGGTGAAATATTCTACCCTAGTTGACAAATTCTTACTATATCTCTCTATTCTGAGAAGAGGTTCGACATAAGGAAACAAATATTTGAAAAATATATTATGTTATGAAAAACAAATTCTTGAAGGCTAATTCAATTCTGGACAATGAAATTTCATAGATTAATTATGTTATGGAAAGTGAGTGTTGTGACAATTAAACTCCGTTGGATAGAAAGTTTGGTTTTTAAATGGTACAAGAGTCATTTGAAAAAGGGAGTGAAGGTTGAGGTTAATTTAGCATGTAATAATGTTTCTACGGTGAAACTTTCTATTGATTTGATATGGGTGTGAGAACAATGTTTGGAGACTAATTTATGGTAAACACTTAGAATTAAACCACAACCGAACCCTGGAATACATCTATCATTCCTTTCTGGCTAAGGATGGAATCTGTCTAACATTGGAACATATAGCTAGAAAGTGAACCAATTCAATGCATATGTCCGTGCATCATCCGATAGAGTCCACACACTAGATTCAAAGCATACTTTTTTGCAGTTCGAGTAGATATTGGGTGATAGACGACTACAAATGTGACTCGAGTATCCCAAAGAAAGTGACTAGGTAGATTTCTTTGGCATGGTCCCATAGATTGATCCCTGAGTAGATGATCATTAGTTTTAATCACTACCTAGATATGTTTTTTAAATCTAATCCACTGATTGTAGATATAAGATATTTGTCTAATTTGGGTTCCGCATAATTTAATTCATTGAATTTTGCAAAGTATTATTAAGAGGAAATATGGAATTCACTGACTATTGAATTACACTGATTGGATTGGGACCCACTAGCTTCACACTAGATAATTGGACATTGTTAATGCGTATTTGATATATGATTGAAGAAAATTGAGTGGTGTACAAAACAATATTTGAACTTTGATTTGCACTAATCATTGTTGAAAAAAATGGATAGAAACCCTAATTGCTTAAAAACCCTAGAAAAATGAATTTTTTTTTACAAGAACACTATAATGGTATCAGAGTGCTAGCATTCTACCAACCATGTGTATATGAGTCATGCATGATTCCTACTGATACAAGAAATGTTAATGTAAGGAAAAGTAAGAATACCCACTATTCTTCCGTGGGAGGCTAAACAGGTTAAGGAGAACATGACCTTGGTATTCTACTTTACTAATTGATACAGGGACAATAGCAGATGCGTCAATAATTACATAATCAAGGTCAACAAATGATTCAAAGGTAGAAGCATATAACACAGTTATTGACCCATGGGAAACAACAAATCGCAATGTTGATCACTCACCTCATAGGACAACCAAATGTAACTACCACCAATAAAACTACCACGAAGGGAAGTGGAAGCCATAATCCTGGTCTTCCCAACAAGAAAACAAATAACAAAAGGAGAAAATGAATACTACTGCCACAATTCATAAATAATCATGTTCCAACAACCCAAGAAGTGGTTGAGCCAAATGAACTCAACAATTATGTTTAGGGTTATGTAAGATTGGAAGAAAATACTCGAGCAACTATGACCTTCAATGAGTATAGAAATTATAGTATAGGAATATACCCCAAGAAAAACTTGATGGAGAATTAGCTTACAAGGTGAGTAAAATTCACTTACCCTCATCTGATGGATAATCTAAATGTACAACAAGGGCTTGGGTGCAAAAATTGGACAGCTACTTCAGGCTCAATCCTAAGGCTGAAGTGGATGCAATCCAATTTCCCACATTATATTTAGAAAGGGAAGCACATGAGCAGTAGTATCATGGTCTAGTAACTTTGGGACATGCCAACATCACTTTTTATGAAGAATTTACACAAAGGATGATAGAAAGATTCAATTGAAAGAACATAGAAATATACTTCAGAGAACTGGAACTACTTAAAACAACATGGTCACATGAAGAGTTTAATGCAAAATTAGAATGCATTGCAATTATGCTAACAAATATATCTAAAGAATGATTAGTTATACTTTTCACTGAAGCATTAGTTGAGCCCCTACAAAATGGGTCAAGGCATTCAATTCCACCACTCCTCAATAAGCCATCAAGAAGACTTGAGACATGAGAAATGCAGCCACTAAAGCTAAGGTTCCATCCAATCCTTTCATTCCTCCAAATGATAAGGAGAAGTATTTTAAACAGGATCATCCCAACAAGGGCAAACTAGATGATGAAACTTGAAGCAAACTAAGGAGAAAAAACTACATTTTACTTGTATGGAAGCACGGGAACATGGGTATCGATGTTTAGGAAAGGGGAAGATTCATTACATCAAAGTTCTCTTTGATGAAAAAGAAGAAGCAGAGGACACTCTAAGTACCAATGAAGAGCCACAGTAGAAGGAAGGAAAGGAAGAAAAAAATCCTAACAACCACAAGGACGGACTGCCACAAGAGGAAAGAACTAGTGAAGAGAAGAAAACACAACCATAGGTTAAGATTGTAACCTTTTCTAGCATGCCCAAATATTACACCTTCACGGTCAAGGGATTTATTGAGGTACAATGAATCACAACCCTAACTGATGGTGGATCCATCAACAACGTCATTGATGAAACACTACTAGCTAAAAGAGTTCTTCCCACCAAATAATTCGATAGATTGGATGTGATAGTTGGGGATGGGTATAAATTCGATTACATGCGAATGATTCCAAGTTTGAGTGTAACTCTCGGTAACTATAATTTTACTAGTTATTTTTATGCAATAGACATTGCAAACCTCAACATCATATTGGGGATTCAATGGTTGTATTCATTGGGCAAGAACATGATGGACTACCAAGTATTGAAAATAGAATTTAGAGCAACAAATGATAGTAATGTCGTATTAAGAGGCATGTTAGATGGTGGTCCACAAGTTGTTGAAGCTGGGAGAGTGGAAGTCCTCTTTAGGCATGGGGATATATCATATGTAGTAAAATGTAAGGTTATGACCCAAAACTACTGAAAATGTCAAAGAACAATACAAGATAGATATTCAACACGTATTGGACAAGCATGCTTCAATGTTTGATGAAATTCCTCTAGGATTTCGTCCTAAAAGAGGATTTGAGAATACTATTGAATTGGAAGAATGAACTAAGCCTATGATCACCACACTGTACCGACCTTCATAGAAGTTCAAAGATGAGATAAGAAAAACAATCAACGAATTATTAGCCATTGGCCATATCATATCCATCTCAAGCTCATTTTCATCATCCGTACTTTTGGTGAAGAAGAAGGATGGAATGTGGATAGTGTGTATTCATTACCAAGCTCTCAACAACAAAACCATGAAAAAGGTTTCCCGTTCCCTGGATTGATGAGTTGTTAGATGAGCTCCATGGGGTAGTATACTTTTCAAAGATCAATTTACGATCTGAATATCATCAAATTTAGGTTTGAGAGGAAGATGTGCCAAAAACAACATTTTGATTCCACTACGAGCACTTTCAATTTATAGTCATTCCATTTAGGCTAACCAACACTCCCACCACCTTCTGATCCTCCATCAACAACATGTTCAACAATTAGTTAAGGAAATTGTTTGTCTTCTTTGATGACCTTCTCATCTACAGTAAGACATTGGATGACCATTTGGGATTGTCCTAATGAAAAAGGGCCACCCTATCACATTTGAAAGTCAGAAGCTAGAAGATATAAAAATACTTTTCTCCATATATGAAAAGGATATTTTGGATATCATGCACATGTTGACAAAGGTGAAACAATATTTGATGGGAAATAGATTCATAGTTAGGATAGACCACAATAGCCTGCGTCATTTCTTGGGACAAAGGGACCTAAACAAATGACAACAAAAATGTGTAAGAAAAATAAAACTTATGATTTTGACATTGAATATGAGAACGGGAAGAAGGAAGTTGCAACATACACCCTCATGGAACTCACAAAGGACTGGAAGGCATGCCTCTCCACAAAATATGCCAAGAACAAGTTTTCTTGTGTGCTAATCAAGAATTTCATCCAATATGTTAGGTACAAAACATTTGATGAATTCATTTACTATAAATATGAGATATAACTGGTGCCTGAGTCTACACTTAAGTAGAAAAGTTTCAAGGTTGCACATGATATTCCTTGAAATGGACATCAGGAGTTCTTTAAGACATATCAACAGATTCAGGAATAGTTTTGATGGAAAGGGCACAAGGAAGATGTGATGAAATATGTCAAGGAATGCATGACATGTCAACAGAATAAGGTTAAACATACACATCTTGCAGATCTACTCCGACCTCTACCAATTCCAGAATAGAAATGGGAGAGCATATCGATGGACCCCATCATAGGGTTACCCAAAACACAAGGAACATATTGCATATACATAGTAGTAGATAGGTTGACTAAACTCACACACTTCTTTGCCATCTTAGTTGATTACTTGGGTAAAAAAGTGGTAGAACTGCTCTTCAAAGTGGAATTTAGGTTACATGGGCTACCAAATAATATAGTCAGTGATTGCAATAGTAGATTTATGGGTGCATTTTTGTTGGAACTTTAAGATAAGTGGGAACTAAATGGACCCCTAGCACTAGTTGTCACCCACAAAATGTCTGTCAGAAAAAAGTTATGAATAAGTGGATTGAGGGGTATCCGCACAATTATTTGACAAGTCAATAGAAGGTATGGATTAAGTGGTTGTACCTTGGGGAACATTGTTACAACACCACCTACCACTTATCCATTGGGATGACACCCTTCAGGGCTCTGTATGGATATGATGCACCCTCCTTCATCAACATAATTTTTTGGGGATAACAAGGAACCCCATGGAAAAGACTAAATATGGGAGAATTGGGACATTCTCATAGTACTCAAAGAAATAATATAAGTTTCTCAAAATCAGTAGAAATTATATGCATACAAAAATCAGAAATAACATAATTTTGAGGTAGGAGATCTTGTTTTCTTGAGGTTGCAACTAATGAAGGAGCATTAGAGCTTCCAAGTCATCAATATTTTTGGAGACAAATATCCAAACCGGGTTTCAACATGGAAAAGGAATTTTGTTTCCTTATTGTAAATAATTTTAATTTCTTTATTTCCAAAGCAACTATGGATAGAGATAAGACACAATAGATAATATTTTAGCATGAGAATCCGTCTTTAAAAGTATTAGAGATTCTAGAGATTTATTGAAGGACCTTATAATTTAGAAAAATATGAAATATGGAGTGATTTGTGGGTGATTTATGAAGTAATTTTAGGATTTAGAAAATCTATTTCATTTCTTAATTCTACTTATTATCAGCCTACGAGAAATGAAAACCAATGGCTAAATTAATTGGAAATCAAGCCATAGAGAGAATGAATTCCTCTAAGAATATGTATGTACAAAACTAGTTTAATGAATGAGAGTTCATGCATAATTGTGAATCTAAGAATTCTATGTGAAGTGTGATATGATTATTTGATTTCAAAGAGAGAATTAATTTTTTTTTTATGATTGACATATCAATCGATTCCAATAAAATTTGGATCATTGAATTAGTGCAAAATTGTGGATTATTAGTTTTGTAACTTGATCACGAGCTCAAGACCAAGTGTCGAAAAATGCTCAAAAATGAAAGTGCTCAGAACTAGTTTGAACCTGAACGATCGGGACCTCATGAATGGTTCAAAAAATGGTATCCATATGTAGAAGTTATGCCAATTTGAAAATCACCCAATAACCTTTAATTTTGAATTTAAAAAAAAAAAAAATTGAAATAGAATATTCTGGAGAATATTCCTTAGAATATTCTTTAGAATATTCTCGAAATATTCTCAAAATATTCCAAGAATATTCCATTTAGGAAACCAATCAGAGGGTGCCACGTGGCAAACCCGAAGGTCCCCACGTGGCCCCAAGGTGGACAACGAATCGGCAAATAAAAATTTGGCAGTTCGGTGGGTCAAACCCATGACCTACCTGCAACAACAACAACGCCTTGCCGTTAGGCCAGACCATTTGAAATTGAACGGTAACTATAATAGGTAAATGTTATAGCCAGGAAACCACCAATGGTCTCCCATGTGAACGACCACTCCATTAACTGTGGCAGTCAAGTCACAGGGATCTCGTCAGGTCAACGGTTAGGCATGGACTCTGAGGAGGTATAACTGCTCATGTGACCAAACTTAAATGAAACTACAGTTAAAACCAGTGGTTAAGGTGTGATTGGCATTTAGTTTGGTGGTGGTGCCAATTTTGGTAATCCCACCAACTTTGGCGGGCTTAACTAGCCCTTTAACTAAACTTCACTGGAGTTAATTCAGGACAAACTGGCAGTTGGAGTAAATGTGCCATAGCTTTGGTTAGGAAAGGCCTTTTGATGTGATTTTCTTTTTGATTTTGGGTCTCTTCAACCTTCTGGACTCAATGGAGTAGATCTGAAGTCTAACAAAGGTCATCTTGAGTGGTTTAAGATACAAAGAAGATGAAGGAGCCATCAGGGCCTTGCAGGAGAAGGTTGTGTATTGGACTATGTTTCTCTGTTTAACGTAAATGAATAGGAATTCTTAGCTATTTGATACTTTTTTAATCTATTTAGATGGTTTGTAGATCCTATTGAGAACATTAGAAAGCCGAAAAGCTTCATTTAAGTTCTAGAGGCCATTTTTGTTGATTTTGCCAGCAGTAGTGCAGGGCCTAGAGAAGGTAGCTAGAGGACATTTGCAGCAAACCAGTGGTAATTCTTGACTAAAAACATCATTATAAATCCATTTACAAAGATTTCAGCAAGTATTAGAGACTTTTAGAGGTCAAAAACTCAGCAGAGAAGTTTTCCTTGACCTTAGTGCTAAGGGGTGCCAATAGTGTGTGTAGGTGAAACCGGAGCAGTCGAAGGCCATTTCTGATGAAAGAAAACTCTATCTTGACTATTTAAGTCTTTATGGAATCAATGGAAGTGGTTTTAGATCTTTTTGAGTACTTCTACAGCTGGAAAAGTTGATGTGAAGTCGTGGGTAGCCCTGGGAAAACCGTGGAGGAGAGCCATTTTTGGGGATGTTGTGCTTGATGTAAGAAAATAATCAGTTGGTATTTGGTGTCTGATAATTATTGGATAAAATAGTAGTGGTTTCAGTGATAGAAAGAGGAATCTGAGGGAGTTTGTGCCATTTAGAAGCTCAGAGAAGGTTAGTGCATCGACAGAAGGATGTGTGTCAATGGAAGCCTTAAACTGTTTGCAAGAATTGGACAAACATTAAAGGGATTTAAAATGGTATTCTCAGCCCTTTGAATCATTTTTGGATTCATTGTGGTTAAGTGTGGAGCTTGTAAAAGAATTTAATTACCTTAATCCCAAAGAGTCTAGTCATGTTGATGAAGCTCAAAGGAGATGTAGCTGAAGAGTTGGGGTGAAATCCTATATTATATTGCTATTGTGTTTTGATATTCTATGGCTGAATTATGTTACTGATATATATGTTAAGTTTCAGCAAAAACAAATAAATTTAAGACACATATACAGAAGAAAATACATACAACTCTTTCAAGCTAAAATTTCAGATAACGTCAAGTTCAAGCACAATTTTTTAATTAAATCTGAGTGTTTACTTCTATTATTTCTTTAGGTAGAGTCTGTAGAGGTCCAGGTACATTTTGGATCTCAAACTCTCTTTAGAGGTGACATATCCAGTGAATTCCCCTACAGTCTATCTTAGCATTAGAAATAGGAAGTTATCATATTTTCAGATTTAAACTTGGGGTATTTTCGCACTCATTTACATAAATGAAAATGGATACTTTGCACCCTTTTTCAAGTACCTTCCATTTTCCGATTAGGTCGGTATCAGAGCACTTTGCTTGCTTGATTGACATCACAATAAATTAATTGTATAACTTGAAGGGTGTTTAAAGTAGTGTAGAAGATTGACTGCTTTACTACTTTGCAAATTGCATGTTGTTTGAGTTTGCTGAAGTTTGGGGATAGCTACTGATTAGCTAAGTCTTGGAGAAGACAAATAGGAATAGAAGATATTTTCCTTACCCCAAAGGACCTCAAAACCATTCCAAGGTTTTCACTTGAGTTGGTTTGTTGTTGGCTTCTTGAACAAGATTTTCACTAGATTTGTGTGTTGTTGGCTGCTTGAATATGTGATGGCTATAAAGACATCTGGGTGAAAAAGCTTTGTCATTTGTTTTGAAAAGCTTTAAGAACATTGTTGAAGTTGATTTGTTCATTGACATCATAATGACAACTTCTATAAGTGAAGTTTCCTCCTTCACTAGGTTCTTCGATGAGGATATGAAGCATGAATTCCTTATATTGAAGGATATGGTGCAGATCCTATTTGAGGATAGAAGAGAAAGCATAGAGCTTCATGAGAAATTGTTGGCCATGAAGCAGGAGAAGGAAGAAATTCTTCAAAGCTTGCATGATATGGAGTTGTAGCTTTATCAAGCCCAAGAGGCTTTGACCAAGAAGATGCATGAGAAAGATGTAATCCATTTTGATTTGTCTTCAGTTTCCTCTTTAGAAAGATGTGTTGGATTTTTCGAAAAGCATACAAGAGGAGTAGGATCCATGTTAATGGTTAAGATGGGTTATGAAGGCAAAGGATTAGGAAAGGCATGCACAAGTCATGATTGAACCCCTTTCTATTGAGGAACGACCTAAGAACCTTGGACTTGGTTATGTGCAATCTAATGGTGAAGACTCAAAATCCATGAAGGCATGTGAGGCTAATTCAAAGAGAACTTTTGTTCCAAGTTCCATGAGGAAAATATGTCAAATTTGTTTCAAAGATGATTTCCATTGCTTTAAGCCTTTGTTGCAGCAAGAAGATGGTAGACTTGTAGCTTATGGAAATCATGTAATTTAAGGCAGTTTTCAAGACAAGAACAATGATGTTAGTTTGCAATTGAAAACTAGAGTCTCTACTAGTTCATCTCCTCGTGGAGGCAAAAAGGATGAACGTGAAAAGCATCACAAGAGGTATACATCTTCTCATGATCAATTTGATTGTGTTTCTGCAAGGCATGAAAATTTTACATGCTTTAATGGAAGAAAGGTTTCTTGTACCTATTGTGGTCAATTTAACCATCATGTTTCAAGATGCTAGATGAGGAAGAAAGCACATAGGAAACAGATGAAGCAAAGACTACCTTCAAAGAAGGTGCATAATGTTTTCACTTTTTGCCAAAAGAAGGTACATGTTGTCTCTCATTTTTGGACTTTACATCCAACTCGTTGTCCCACACACATGCAATAAGAGGACAAGAAGATTGGCAAAGGTGGAACCATGAATTCCATTATTGATGTGGAAAGGGAAGTTTCACATGAGGAAAAGTTGCAGCAACAAAAATTGCCATGGAAGTGGCTTGGTGAGAAGTGGATGGACTTCTTGACACAGTAAGACATACTCCTTTTGTACATATGTAAATTTTGGATGTATGCATGTATTGTATGCTATAATATCTTGTTTGTTCTGAGCCACCTTAGATCATTGATCGAGGCAGCGTTGTTCAGTTTCATTCTGTAATTTTCTCCCCATAAAATTTCTGTGTGAGTGCAAGAAAGACAATTGTGGATAGGAGGACAAGCACATTCAAGAAGGGAAATGTCAATTTCTTTCCATTTGTGGTTCAAAATCATTTGCCATGCAAAGAAAATGTTTGAAGGGCTGAAGAGAAGAGGATTTTCATTCTCTCATTATCTGTACTATAGTTTAGTTCAACATTTTGGTAAGATTTTGGGGTCCAAAAGCCTCTCATGTGGGAGGTGTGATCAGGAGCTCAAGACCAAGTGTCGAAAAATGCTCAAAACTGAAATTGCTTAGAACTGGTTCAAACTTGAACAACCAGATAGGTATCGTCTTCCTGATTTTGGCACCATGAACGGTTCGTAAAATGGTCTCCGTATGCAGAAGTTATGCCAATTTGAAAATCGCCCAATAACCTTTAATTTTGAATTAAAAAAAATAAAATTGAAATAGAATATTCTAGAGAATATTCCTTAGAATATTTGAGGGAATATTCTTTATATTATTCTCGAAATATTCCCAAAATATTCCCAGAATATTCCATTCAGGCAACCAATCAGAGGGTGCCACGTGGCAAGCCTGGAGGCCGCCACATGGCCCCAAGGTTGACAACAAATCGGCATATAAAAATTTGGTAGTTCGGTGGGTCGAACCCACGACCTACCCACAACAACAGCAACACCTTATCATTAAGCCAGAACATTGAAACTTGAATGGTAATGGCAATAGGTAAATGTTATAGCCAGGGAAGCGCCAGTGGTCTCCCATGTGAACAGCCGCTCCACTAATCACGATAGTCAACCTATCGAGATCTCGTCAGGTCAACGGTTAGGCATGGACTCTGAGGAGATATACCACCCATGTGACTAGACTTGAATGAAACTACAATTCAGACTGGCAATTAAGGAATGACTGGTGGTCAGTTTGGCTGTGGTGCCAATTTTGGTGGTCCCACCCACTTTGGCGGGCTTAAATGGCCCTTAACTAAACTTAGCTAGAGTTAATTCAGGGAAAACTGGCAGTTGGAGTAAATGTGTTGTAACTTTGGCTAGGAAAGGAATTTTGATGCGATTTTGTTTTTTGATTTTGGATCTCTTCAACCTTTTGGACTCAATGGATTAGGTCTAAAGTCTAACATAGGTCATCTTTAGAGGTTTAAGCCATGAAGAAGATGAAGGAGCCATTAGGGCCTTGAAGGAGAAGGGTGTGTATTAGACTGTGTTTCTCTGTTTAAGGTAAATGAATAGGAAGTCTTAGCTATTTCATACCTTTTGAATCTGTTTAGATGGTTTACAGAGCCTGTTAAGAACATTAGAAAGCTTAAAGGCTTCATTTAAGTTTTAGGGGCCATTTTTGGCAATTTTGCCAGCAGCAGTGCAGGGCCTACATATGGGAGCTAGAGGACATTTGCAGGTAACCAGTGGTCATTTTCGACTAAAAACATCATTCTAAATCCATTTACAAAGGTTTCAATAAGTATTAAATACTTTTAGAGGTAAAAAACTTAACATAGAAGTTTTCCTTGACCCTAGTGCCAAGGGGTGCCAACAATGTGTGTAGGTGAAACTGGAGCAGCTGGAGGCCGTCGTTTATGAAACAAAACTCTATCTTGACTATTTCAGTCATTATGGAATCAATGGAAGTGGTTTTAGATAATTTTGAGTACTTCTATAGCTCGAGAAGTTGATGCGAAGTCGTGGGTAGCCCTGGGCAAACCATGGAGGAGAGCCATTTTTGGGGATGTTGTGCTTGATGTAAGGAAATAATCAGTTGGTATTTGGTGTTTGATCATTATTGGATATAGAAGTAGTGGTTTCGCTAACAGAAACAAGAATCTGAGGGAGTTTGTGCCATTTAGAAGCTGAGAGAAGCTTAGTGCACCGAGAGAAGGATTTGTGTCCATGGAAGCCTTAAGTTGTTTGCAAGAATTGGACAGCCATTAAAGGGATTTCAAATGGTATTCTCAGCCCTTTGAATCATTTTTGGATTCATTGTGGTTAAATGTGGAGCTTATAAAAGAACTTAATTACCTTAATCCCAAAGAGTCTAGTCATGTTGACAAAGCTCAAAGGAGATGTAGCCCAAGAGTTGGTGTGAACTCCTATATTATATTGCTGTTGTGTTTTGATATTCTATGGCTGAATTATGTTGCTGATATATGTGAAGTTTCAACAAAAACAAATAAACTTAAAACACATATATAGAAGAAAAGACATACACCTATTTCAAGCTAAAATTTCACATAACGTCAAGTTCAAGCAAGGTTTTTTTAATTAAATATGAGTGTTTTCTTCTATTATTTCTTTACGCAAAGTCTGTAGAGGGCCAGGTAGCTTCTGGATCTCATCCTCTCTTTAGAGGTGACATGTCCAGTAAATTCCCATACAATCTATCTCTGTATTAGAAATAGGAAGTTCTCACATTTTTAGATTTAAACTTGGAGTATTTTTGCACTTATTTACAAAAATGAAAATGGACACCTTGCACCCTTTTTCAAGTACCTTCCATTTTCAGATCATAACTGCTAGAAAAAATAACATTGTTTGGTATTTTTAAGATTGCAGGTTTATGGAAGTGAACATAGCAGGAAAAGTCAATTTTCATGCATCAAGTGGTATCAGAGTAGGAGATTTGGAGACAATAGAAGAATTTTACGCCACAATATGGAGAAAAAATTAAAATGATTTAAGACAGTGACAAAGTGACTGTAGAAACTGGAAGGGAAAGGAGTGCTTGAGAGGGATTCCAGAGAAGGGGACCAAGAATTCCAATAGTTCGAGCTCAGAGGAGAAGCTTGGCGAGGCGTGTGTAGAAGGAAAGAGTTTTTCTACTACATAGGTGACTTTTAGGTCACAGTGGGAAGCGGGAAGCTCACGAAAGGAGAAGATAAAGATGACTATGGGAAGTCATTTGAAGAATTTTATAGGGAAGCCACATTGATTCCAAAGAAGTTGGCATAAGGAAAATGTGTGATGAAGAATATGAGATGGAACTCATTGAGATAAAAGCAAAGTTGGATTTTCTTAAATAGTTTCTACAATAAAATGAGGAGAACTAGAGGTATGGGTGGAACCCGAGGAAAAGGGTTAAGTGGCATATGGAAAGGTTATGGGCCAAGAAGCAGAGATAGAAGTTGAGACACAAATTGAAGGAAGAATTCAAAGATACTGAGTATGAGGAGGTAGTTCACAGAGGTAAACTTAAGCAAGGAGAAATCCATTGTGAAGATAACAATGTTGGTGGAGATTTGATGATTGAGATAACAAATAGGGCTAAAAAGCCTTATGTTTTTCATGATGGTTTGTTTATGGTTGCAGGTTTTATTAATGATGAAAAACACTTTAAATTTTTCATGAGAACAAATTTCAATTTTTTTTTCTTAGCAAAGTGGTGGAGAAATACATGAATGGGATGTTCACAAAGAATGATGAGCCAAAGGAAGTGACAAAGTTTAGTCTTCACACTGATTCTGTGCATGCAGGTGTAGAAAAATTGATTATTAGTTTTCAAACTAATGCAAGTGGAACAAAAAATGAGGTTGCACAACTTGCAAAACTTGTTGTGAATGAGGATGCAGCAAATTCAAAGGCGGAAGAGTTTGTCACAAGCATGCAGAGAAATCTAGATCAACATATTAAAGTGAGACAAAGAGTTCAGAGTGAAACTTTACAAGCATGGAATAAGTGATCCAGATTTAAATAGGAACACAACAAATTATAGAGAAAACCATGAACATAGATATGCAGTGGAAATAATACTTCATTTCATTAATGTAGAATATTGAAATATGCTTACAAACAGAAATGGAAATAAACCAGCTAGGGCGATGGTGGCTTATCTTTGAGAAGAGATGTGGTGGCTACATGCCCCTGAACTATGTTACAATGAGGCTCAAAGGCCTATTTATTGTTGAGAAACAATGGAAAACCCTTAACATCCAAAAACCTAACCCTAGAAGATGAAACACCAAACTGTGGGCCCCGTTTGAGTAAACTGGTACATCAACTTCCTGGGGTCGTAACATTGGCATACGATCTCCATTTGATCTGTAGAATAACTCATTATAAAGATATATCTAAGCGCTACAATTTTGGGAAAATCATCAGTCCATGGACCCATGTTGTTCCCAGATTTCCTAAAAAACATCGTTTAGGGCCTCAAAACGACTCTGGAAGTTCAAGAACTGAAAAACTGCTAAAAATAGTAAATTGTGCTACAATTATGAAAACTGAAAAACTGAAAGAAACAGTTTTGGGGGTCCAAATGATCTGAAAATGGAATGTACTTGTTTAAGGGTGCAAGGTATCCATTTCCCATAATTTCAAATGTGAGCTATACACTATAAGTGACCTTTGAAACTGTGAAAACTTTTATTTCCTATACAGAGATAGACTCTAGGGGCATTCACCAGACATGTCACCTCTAAAGAGAGGATGAGTTGCAGAGGCTACCTAGCCCTATACAAGCTCTGCTTAAAGAAATAATGAAGTAAACATTTAGAAGTCATTGACATACACATACTTGAAGTTTGATGTCTTGCGGAATAAAACAAATAACTTTCTGCAACTGTATAGGTGATTATGTGTGTATGAAAGTTATGTATATTTGCTATTTAACACTTTATATTAGTTTTTTTTAGCATGCCATAAAGATATCAAAATGATGAAGTAGTTCACCCTTCCTGGGCTACATCTGCTGGACCAAGCCTCTCAAACTAGGCTTGTCCTCTTGTATTAAAAATGCTACAAAGGCTAATAAAAGAATATGAGTGTCTCAAAAGATAGATCTGACTGTAAATATAGAATCAGAAGATAGGAGTTAGCTAAACATGTTCTTTCCCAAGCACTAAATAGTGAAATTGTACCTTATATAGTACTTTCCCCAATTGGCCCTAGTGGCCCTTTAAACCTGCATGGAGAATTTCGAGGTGAAGGTGACCTAAATTGGTTCTGAAATCTTTGCCATTAGACTCAAAAGGTTGAAAATAGCAGACATAGGCTTTTGAATCACCAAAAATGGATGAACACAGCCCCTAAACAACTCAAGCACTGAAATGGTCCTAGTGGCCCTGAAAGCTTCCCTGAAGCTAAATAGTGAGAAGAATGCTTCAAAAGGAAAAATGAGGTGTAGAAATGGATTCAAAATACTAAAAAACTTCAAGAATGACCTTCATTCCACATTCACTAGCTGCACAATTCTCAATGCAGCTCCCAAACTGATTTGGCCCTAGTGGCTCCTAGAACTTCAACGAAGTAAAAACACCTGCAAATGAACTCAGATGGTTGTAAAATATATGCCAATCGCTTTAGAAGGTCGAAGAGACCCAAAATAAAAAACAAATTTGTCCAAAACGGACTTTCCTAGCCAAAGTTATGGCTCATTGAAGATTTCCTCCAATTTGGCCTAGAATCACTCCAGCTAACTGTAGTTGGGGCCACTTAGGGCTGCCAAATATAGCTGACCAACCCAAATTTAGCATCCTCTGCCATTTTCTCCGCCAGTCATAACCATGCCTTAATTGCCATGTTACCCGCAGATGTGAACGAGAGGGATTGTCAGCGGTTTTACCTCTTGTTTCATGCCAGAACTTTGGTTAACTCTTCGTTTGGTTTAATGAAAACCGCACGAAACTATAAAATGTGACCACGTTAACCATAAAACGTGGTGACCATTGATGTTTAGCACCGGTGGTTATTGTAAGGCCCATGGTTCGAGGAGAGAGGTCACATATACATGGGGGCTGGCCCACTTCTGACCCCGCCCATTGAAGTTTAAAACTCATATAGAGTTTCTGCTGCTCTCCAAGCAAGACTTTCAGTCTTGGCGCATTGGTAAGGCTTTGTAACTGTATGTACGAAGTCACGGGTTCAAATCACAGTTCGACCAAAATTTTAAACATGCGCCCAAATTGCTGATGTCACCTTGGCCACGTGGCAGCTTCTGGGCCTGCCACGTGGCAGCCTACCATTTGTTGCCCAGAACAAAATATTCTATCGAATATTCTATTTTGAATTTTTTTGAAAAAATTCAAAATTTGATGTTATTGGGAAATATTTCTTTTTAGCATAACTTTCTCATATGGTGACCGTTTTTCGAACCATTCATGGCACCAAAATCAAGAGGACGAGCTCTATCGAATTGTTTATGTTCGAACGAGTTCTGAGAACTTTCATTTTCAAGTATTTTACGACACTTGGCCCTGAGCTCCTGATCACACGTCCCAAATGAGAAGGATTTTGGTCCCCTTGGCCACGTGGCAGCTTCTGGGCCTGCCACGTGGTAGCCTACCATTTGTTGCCCAGAACAAAATACTAATTTGATTTTTTTTGAAAAAATTCAAAATTTCAATGTTATTGGGCAATTTTTCTTTTTAGCATAACTTTCTCATACGATGACCGTTTTTCGAACCATTCATGGTGCCAGAATCAGGTGGACGAGCTTTACTTGATCATTTATGTTCAAACCAGGTTTTAGCACTTTCAGTTTCATGTATTTTACGACGCTTGGTCTTGAGCTCCTGATCACACCTCCCAAATGAGAAGGATTTTGGTCCCCTCGGCCACGTGGAAGCTTTTAGGCCTGCCACGTGGCAACCTGCCATTTGTTGCCCATAACAGAATATTTTATGGAATATTCTATTTTGAATTTTTTTGAAAAAATTCAAAATTTCAATGTTATTGGGCAATTTTCTTTTTAGCATAACTTTCTCATACAACGACCGTTTTTTGAATTGTTCACGGTGTCGGAATCAGGAGGATGAGATCTATCCGATCATTTATGTTTGAACCAGTTCTAAGCACTTTCATTTTCAAGCATTTTATGACACTTGGTCCTGAGCTCCTGATCACACCTCCCAAATGAGAAGGCTTTTGGTCCCCAAAAGCTTACTAAATCTCTGAACTGAACTGTACAACACTTGAGGAACAAAAATATCCTCTTTCATTCAGCCAAAAGAGCATATTGATGCCAAAATGTCCTGCGTTGCCGACTGTCGTCATGGCGACTTTTTGCTGCATAAGTCAAGTACTTGTTAAATCCCAACCAAGCTTTTTCACCAGACAAATTGAAAGTTTGCAGAAACCGGTAATGATACTTGCTGATATATGAGCTGAAATCTTCCTCTGAACATGTGGGCTTGCCAACTATCATGATGCCCATCTATGGCATCTCTACTCTAGAAGAAGAGTTGCCTCCAAAATGAGAAGGCTTTTACCGACTGTAGCGTGCTGAATGTACTCCAAATGCTCATCCCAAACTCTTGGGATACTTGCTCCAAAAACTTCTCAAAAGAAGTAGAGCCCCATGCTAAAATTTGAGCCCTGTTTGCATGCATGCTTTTCCAGCTCATGGGATTGTGCACTGCTTTGCACCAATTTCCTTCCCTGCACCAAATGACACCAAAGGTACCTTGTGCAACAAGAGAACCATCAACAACAAGTTGTCTTGAAATATGCTGAACAATGGACTCAACCATCAACATAGCAAATTTGTACACAACCGACACAAGTCGACAAAACATGTGCACCACAATCAACACAAGTCAACAACATAAGTGGCACAATCGACACAAGTCGACCAACAACAAGATACATTTACAAACACCTATGCATGTTTCATGTACAATGAACTATATACAGTTCAAAAAATACACCTACAACATTTATGTACAGGTGTAACTTCAACTCTTCTTTTGCAAAGACCAACAGGTACATCAACCCAATAAAAACACATATGGGTGACAAGAGCTGAAATGAAAAACATGGCTGCAAAACTAGTGAGTATCATACTCAGCTTTTACCATCTTGAAACTTGCATTCCCTTAACAAAGAAATGCATTCAATCAAAAGACATGCAACTTTAATTGGATAAGAATTCTAACCATTTCTTACCAATCCATTTCAAAGGTGTTTCCTTTAACTACACATCGATATCAACATGTGTATCATCCTGACACATATCAATGATGGAAACTTCCTTCCCATTCTTGCCATACTCTTTCTCCAACTTCTTCAACTTTCATGGAAGCATTGTTGGATTCAGAGTCCAATACCTTTCAGCAGTATGTCCTTCCTTATAGTAATAAGTGCAACACATGTTCATCTTCTTGATATCATGATTTGCATTGTCCAATGGAACTTTGGCTTCTTGCCTCCTTTCCTTCAAAAGTTTAATGTACGTTGCCATTCTTTTCCAACATCTAGAAACACTATGGCTAACCAAATGACAAAAAGAACATGCAATTTGTTTCCAATGCTTATGTGGAAATTTTCCATGCTTTACATGATCAAAGGAAGTGTGACGGAAATCAGATTTATAACTTTCTCTTTCACCTTCATTACCTTCATAAGGAGGTGAATCGAAAGAAGAAGAAGCTCCCTTTGGAACGCTATCAATCCCTTCAATGGTTTTAGAGATTTCACCACTTTCTTGTTCAAGTGCATGCTTATGCACACCTTATTCCTACAAAGCATGTTTCAAACTATTGCATTCCTCAAGGATACAACCTTTAAAACCTTGAGATAGAGAACCTGAAATGAAACTCCTTCTAGGAACTATTTCAATTGACTTCATGGCTACTTTGGAACTTTCTCCATAAGATTATCTTTAGCCAAGACCCAAATTCTTGGCCCTTACCTCAACCATTATTGGCTCAACTATACCATGTGCATGTTTGCCCAATCCTTTTCCTTCATATCCCATTTGGACATCAACTTGGATCCTATGCCTCTGGTATGTTTCTCAAAAGAACCAACATAAACATTCTTATAAGAATTTGAAGACAAACTAGAATTGTTTACCTCTTCTTCAAGCTGATACTTGGCTAAGGCTTCTTTGGCAACAAGGAGTTGTGTCTCCAACTCATGCATCCTTTCTAGATTCATGTTTGCAATATGAAGTTGGACTTCCATTTCTTGCAATTGGTCAGAAAGCAACTGCTTCTCTTCCCTCATGGAATTCAACTGCTCTTGAAGTCTAGAGCTCTGCCTTTCATCCTCATACATTTATCTCACCATATTCATCATGGTGAAAAATTCTTGCTTCAAGCCTTCATCAAAGAATCTTGTGAAGGAGGATGATTTTGAGAACTCACTTATGGAAGTTGTCATTATAAAAATGAACAAAAGAGCTTAAACAAAATTTAGAATCTATTAACAAATTCCTGAATAAAATGATTGCAGAGTTAAACTCTTATTCAAACAACCTGTTTTGCATCAAACTTCTTGTGCTTCACAGATTGTCTCGAGGTCCTTGGGGTAAGGAAAATACCTGCTATTCCTTTTTATCTTCTCCAAGACTTAGCTATTCAGTGTCTAGCCCCAATCTTCAGCAAACTCAAACAACAAGTAGTTTGCAGAATAATAAAGCAATCAATCTGCAACACTGCTTAAGACACCTTTCAAGCTACTGATGTCAATCAAGAAAACCTAGTGCTCTGATACCATCTTGATCTGAAAATGGAATGTACTTGTTTAAGGGTGTAAGGTATCCATTTCCCATAATTTCAAATGTGAGCTATACACTCCAACTGACCTCTGAAACTGTGAAAACTTCTTATTTCTTATACAAAGATAGACTGTAGGGGCATTCACCAGACATGTCACCTCTAAAGAGAGGATGAGTTCTAGAGGCTACCTGGCCCTCTATGGGCTTTTCCTACAGAAATAACGAAGTAAACACTTAGAGGTCATTGACATACACATACTTGAAGTTTGATGTCTTGCAGAATAAAACAAATAACTTTCTGCAACTGTATAGGTGATTATGTGTGTATGAAAGTTATGTATATTTGTTGTTTAACACTTTATATTAGTTTTGTTTAGCATACCATCTTCAACAAACAAAGACATCAAAATGATGAAGCAGTTCACCCCTACTGGGCTACATCTGCTGGACCAAGCCTCTTAAACTAGGCTTGTCCTCTTGTATTAAAAATGCTACAAAAGCTAATACAAGAATATGAGTGTCTCAAAAGGCAAATCTGACTATAAATACATAATCAGAAGATAGGAATTAGTTAAACATGCTCTTTCCCATGTACTAAACAGTGAAATTGTACCTTATACAGTACTTTCCCCAATTGGCCCTAGCGGCCCTTTAAACTTGCATGGAGAATTTCAAGGTGAAGATGACCTCAATTGGTTCTAAAGCCTCTACCATTAGACTCGAAAGGTCGAAAATAGTAGACATAGGCTTTTGAATCACCAAAAATGGATGAAGATAGCCCCCAAACAGCTCAAGCACTGAAATGGCCCTAGTGGCCCTGAAAGCTTCCCTGAAGCTAAACAGTGAGAAGAATGCCTCAACAGGAAAAGCGAGCTGTAGAAATGGATTCATAATACTGAAAACCTTCAGGAATGACCTTCAATCCGCATTCACTAACTGCACAATTCTCAATGCAGCTCCCAAACTGATTTGGCCCTAATGGCTCCTGGAACTTCCACGAAGCAAAACACCTACCAATGACCTCAGATGGCCGTGAAACCTATTCCAATGGATTCATAAGGTCAAAGAGACCAAAAATAAAATAAAATAAAATCATCTAGAAAGGACTTTCTTAGCCAAAGTTATGGCTCATTGAAGATTTCCTCCAATTTGGCCTAGAATCACTCTAGCTAACTGTAGTTGGGGCCAGTTAGGGCTGCCAAATATGGCAGGCCCACCCAAATTTGGTACCCTTCACCATTTTATCCACCAGTCATAACTGCACCTTAACTGCTGTGTTACCCGCGCATGTGAATGGGAGTGATTGTCGGTGGTTTTACCTTGGGTTTCATGCCAGAACTTTGGTTAACTATTCGTTTGGTTTAATGCAAACCCCGCGGAACTATAAAATGTGACCATGTTAACCATAAAACGCGGTGAACGTTGATGTTTGGTGCCGGTGGTTATGGTAAGGCCCACGGTTCCGGGCGAGAGGTCACATATACATGGGGGCTGTCCCAGTTCGGGCCCCGCCCATTGAGGTTTAAAACTCATATAGAGTTTCCACTGCTCTTCAAACAAGACTTTCAGTCTTGGTGCATTGGTAAGGCTTTGCAATTGCATGTATGAAGTCATGGGTTCAAACCACAATTTGACCAAAATTTTAAACATGCACCCAAATTGTTGATGTCACCTTGGCCACGTGATGGCTTTCGGGCCTGCCACGTGGCAGCCTACCATTTGTTGCCCATAACAGAATATTCTATGGCATATTCCATTTTGATTTTTTTTTGAAAAAAATCAAAATTTCAATGTTATTGGGCAATCTTTCTTTTTAGCATAACTTTCTCATATAGTGACCGTTTTTCAAACTGTTCACGGTGTTGGAATCAGGAGGACAAGCTCCATCTGATCGTTTAGGTTTGAACCAGTTCTGAGGGCTTCCATTTTTGAGCATTTTACGAAACTTGGTCCTGAGCTCATGATCACCAAATGGGATAAGTGGGTGGCCACCAACATCCACCTGGATCAGTCCTCCCCCCTTAGGAAGCAATGGTCCCCATTACGTTGATTTCCTCCATCTCCTAAGCTTGGTCCCTGGTGAGCTGTTCTGCAATCTCTGATGTGTCTAGTAATGGTGGGAAGAATGGTAGAGGGCGCTACATATTGAACTCTTGGTGCAGGTGAAGGAATGGAGGAATGTTGTGCTCCAGAGCATTGTTTCCGACAGCCTTGGTAATGCTGTAAGGACCATGTCAAAGTGGTATGAGCTTCTGATGTGCTCTTGTAAGGCGTTCTTTTTGTGTATGTAGCCAAAATTTGTCACTCACCTGAAGCTTGTGTGGTGGCCCTGTGAGTGAGCAGAAGTTGTTCCTCTGTTCTTTCATGACTGTATCCTTTTGCTGCTACTGCTATGTGGAGGAACCCTTTGCGAGGGTCATGGATTTGGTGATGATCTTCCCCTTACTTTGGGAGTGAACCAAATAGAAAATAAATTTCCTAGTCTGTTTGATGAGCTTGCTACCTTTCTTAGCAGTGATCAAAGAGGTGGCAGTGGGTGGGGCTGCCTATGGGATCCTGTATAATGAATTACCCAAAGAAATAATAATATCAGAAGGCCTTAACTCATACATAGCATGTTGCCTCCATAATTATCGCTGACCTAATGATACATCACAAACATCCAGAGGTGTAACATCACACAATACCTCATCTGAAGGGTTTGATGCTATAGGGAAGGCAACACTACTGGTGGACTCGAAGATCTTGTGTTTGGTGAAGCCACCTGATACGGTACGGTTGTGGGTATGGTGTAGTCGGTAGGCCCAACTGCTTCATGACCTCTGCTGAAATGAGTTTCTTTTGGTTGCCACTATTGACAATGAATTGCAGCGACAAACCCTTCACTCACATTTGTGAGTGGGAAAGTCATTTCCCCTCCTCTAGATGTTCTTGCTCATTCTTCTAGATCTTTGCAGTGGCAACAGTGATGCTGGGCTTTGCATCAATGATCTACTTCCCTTTTCCATTCCCCTTTTCAGGTTCTGACTCAGGGTTAGGACATGCATCTCATTCTGAAGCCTTTAACTCGGCCACCAATGATTGCTTGGTTCAACACTCACTTGTGTTGAGAGTGGGCCTCTTATGGAACTAACACCACTTTCTTGTGTCCTTCTTTGACTTCATGGTGTTGTTCTTTTCTTGTGGCTTTGACTGGTTGTCTTAGGTCACCCCGCCTTGACTTTGTACTTTGTTCTTCGAATTCATAGATCCAAAGTCTCACTTCTTCTGTTTGAATTTTTGCTTGAT
The DNA here is from genome assembly GCA_000404065.3 of Pinus taeda. Classification (NCBI taxonomy): domain Eukaryota; kingdom Viridiplantae; phylum Streptophyta; class Pinopsida; order Pinales; family Pinaceae; genus Pinus; species Pinus taeda. Next base: position 46,950 of record APFE031147435.1, on the reverse strand, counting down.
TTTGACAATGTATCGGTACAGCGTGCCGAGTGAGGAGATGTTCAGGAACTCCATCTCTTCCTGGATGTATCTGTGTAGGTAGCTATGGTATTTGGGTACCAAATGTAGCTCAGAATCCTTGATACCCAACTGTGTGTGAAGGGTATGAAAATTTTTTGTGAACTCTAGCACATCTTGGTCCCTTCCTTGTCGCAGCGTGGTCCACTTTATGTATTTTTCCTCACAGCTTTTGACAGGGTAGTACTGCTCCTTGATGGAATCTTGGAATGAATTCCAAGTGGGTGCAGCTGAAAATAGTGAGCCTGTACTTTCATCCTTCTGCTCGTAGTTGGTTTCCCACTAGTCCTTGATGTGGGGGGTTGCTTTGAGAAGAGTGAAAGTAATATTTTCTCGACCGAAAAAATCATGAACAAAAAATTACCCATCTAGCAGATTTAACCATTTATCTATGACACCTGTGTCTATTTAACCATCGAATATGTGGATTTCAAAATTAACTTGTACCTTAAACAATGTGGTGTTTCCAGAGTAACTATTGGAAGTCGATGCGTCACCTCTAGGTAGCCGTTGAAGGATCTGTGCAAAGTTGTGCATCATCGCTTTCCTTTATCGCTTGAGGGATTCTCCGAGCAAGATTTTGATAGGATCTCCTACCCCCCTTGTCTTTCTTTTCATGTTTCATGGGATGCCATCGGATTTGTGAGGCTGGTCTTGCAAAGGTTCGACTAGTTCATGCCCTAACTCCTTATATCCTGACCTCATTGGGGACATGCAAAGAAAAATAGAGAAAAAGCAGACCGCTCTGATACCATTGATTCAGATTTAAACAAGAACACAACAAACTATAGAGATAAACATAAACATAGATATGCAGTGAAATAATACTTCATTTCATTAATGTAAAACACTGATATATACTTACAAACAGAAATGGAAATAAACCAGCTAAGGTGATGGTAGCTTATTTTTTAGAAGAGATGTGGCAGCTACATGCCTCTGAACTCAGTTACAATGAGGATCAAAGGCCTATTTAATATTGAGAAACAATGAAAAACCCTTAAAATCCAAAGACCTAACCCTAGAAGATGAAATGCCACATTGTGGGCCCCGTTTGGGTAAATTGGTACATCAACTTCCTGGGGTTGTAACTTTGGCATATGATCTCTGTTTGACGTGTACAATAGCTCGTTAGAAAGGTATATCCAAGAACTACAACTTTGGGAAGAGAAACGTTGGTCCATGGACCCATGTTTCTTCCAAAATTTCCCAAAAGCGTTATTTAAGGCCTCAAAACGGCTTCGGAAGTTCAGGACCCGAAAAACTGCTAAAAATAGTAAATTGTGCTACAATTACAAAAACTGAAAAACTGAAAGAGACAATTGTGCGGGTCCAAATGGGAGAAGTGGGTGGCCACCAACATCCACCTGGATCAATAAGGCTGAAAGTATTGTTGGTTGGTTGTATATATTTTTTGTTTTCATGGCTAGAAATTTTTCACTTGAAATAGTGAGTAGCGACATGGTGAAAACAATTGGCTTGCAACAAGGAAGAACCTAGTGACCAATGAAATGGGAACTATTACCTCAAAATGGGTACTCAAGCCCAAAATCCCCAGAAAATCATGAAGAAACAACTCAAAATAAAAAGTGTTAATTCTGCATCACCATTTTTTCAGAATAAATTTTCAATAATTTTTTAAAAGTAATAGTAAAAAACAATAAAAGTCATTTTGTTTGGTGCAAAAAACAACTTGAAATCAAAAAGTGTTGATGATGATATAACGTCTTTTTTTCAAGGTACATTTTCAAAATTTTTAATAATAACATTAAAAATAAAATATGATGATTCTGAAAAACTTTAAATTTTCAATTATTTTCAAGCATGACATTAAAGATAAAATATCACGTCTTTGAAAAGCCTTAAAATTCCAATGATTTTTAAGCATGACATTAAATTTAAAATATCAATTCTTCTGAAAAACCTTAAAATTCCAACAATTTTTAGGCATGGTGGTAAGAAAAAATACTTATAACTATTTTCAGCCATAACATTAAAGATAAAAGATCACGACTTAGAAAAACATTAAAATCTTGACAATATTTTCACCATGGAATTAAAACCAAATATTATGACTGCAAAACAATTTTAAATTTTCAAAATATTTCCAACGTGACATTATAGAAAAATTTTATGACTAAAAAAACTTTAAAAATGAACACCTCAATGAAAGAGTTATTATACCAAGAGTATTTTTTTTTAAATGCTAAATGTATAATGATTTTAAAATCTTAGCCTAAGACAAGTTGATACATTGCAAAAAAAAAAAAAAAAATCAACTATTAAATTTAAACGCATTGTAGGTGAACTCAACCCATTGTAATGAAAACTTAAAGACCAACCATGAAATTGAAACATTGCGAGCGCAAACTCGATTCATTATAATGAAAAATTTAAAATCAACCATCAGATTGCACATAATGGGATTGGGTTGCTAGACAAGCATCAACACAGACCCTATATATATGTGTGTGTGTCTGTGTAAACAAAAATTCAAATATTGAACAAAATAAAAACAATAAAAAGAAACAGAAAAAAGATTTTAAAAAAGAATAACGAGTAATAAAACATTAAAAAACATGACAAAAGTAACAAATATAAAAAATGTATAGAAAGGAAAAAAAACTATAAAATTTAAAAGAAATTAACCATACCATGTAAAAAAAAGAAAAAGGAAAATAAATAAAAAGCCAAATTATAATAATAAAAATAAAAATAGAAAAAATAAGATAAATACAAAAGTACAAAACTAAATTAAAACATTAATAATAATAATAATAAGAAATTAAAAACCTTTAAAAAATTAATTTACGAGGCACCACCAGGCAAATGCGCCAGGGATAGCGGAGGGATGATTTATGAAAAAGAAAAATCAAATAGAAAAAAAATAAAAAACAAAAAAACACAAAAGAACCTTAAAAATGTAAAATGGAAATTTTAAATTTAAATAATAAAATAAAAAAATAAAAAATAAAATTAGAAAGAAAAAAATAAAAATAAAAAAGATATAGGGAGAGGGGGGCAACGATGGGGTAGCGGGAATTTTTTTGTAAATTTTATAATTTTATAATTTATATTTTAATTTTAACTTTTTTTTTTTTTTTTAGTTTTAATTATTTTGAACTTATTTGTTTGAATTTCTTTTTATTCCTTTTTATTTTTAACTTGAAAAAATGGGCCTTTTTTCAAGTTAAAATAAAAAAAGGATAAAAGAAATTCAACTAATAAATCAAAATAATTAAAACTAAAAAAAATAAAATTAAAATTAAAAGTATTTAAATTTATAAAATTATAAAATTTTACAAAAAGAAAGAAAAGAAAATCCCGCTACCCCATTGCTGCCCTCCCTCTGCCCCATGCCACCACTGCCCTCCCTCCCCACTCAACTCCACCTCCTCCCATTCGTCTTTCCCTCCTCCTTGTCCGCCCCACTCCATCCAGCCCCCTCACGCACTCCCCCACAAATGGTCATGCGAGAAAATAAGTTAAGAGGAAGAGTAATTCTTGAATATCTCATTAAATGGAAAATAATACCAAATGATGCGGCGTGGGAAGGAGAATGGATTTTGCAGTACCCAAACTTGTAATTGCTTGAGGAAAAGTAATTTCGGACAGGGGGAGACTATAATGCCCTCTACAAATTGAGGACAAAAGGGACTCATTAGCCTATCTATCACTGTAGGGCATTGTCCATCAAACAAGAAGAAAAGCGCAAAATAGTCATTATTGGGAATGTTTTGGGGTAGCTGGGCTTTAAAAACACAAAGTTGGGGTTTGGAGTAAGTATTACTCAATCACTGAATAAAGATGAAGCCCCTCTAGAAGTTTATAATTGAATATGGATGGAAGTAATTTTGGAGCATGAAGTGTGAATCAATTCATATGTTTTTGAGCATTAGCTCTAAGGTCTTAAGAACCCTTTTTTCTTGTCAATTTCAGCGGTGAAAGATTCTACCCTAGTTGAAAACTTCTTACTATCTCTCTCTCTATTCTAGGAAAAGGTTCGATTTGACGAAACAATTTTTTGAAAAACATACTATGTTATGGACAATGGATTCTTGAAGGCTAATTATGTTCTAGACAATGAAATTTCAGAGATTAATTATGTTCTTGCAATAAAATGTTGTGACAATTAAACTCTCTTGGATAACAAGTTCAATATTTGAATGCTATAGGAGACATCTAAAAAGTGAGCAAATATAGAGGTTAATTTAGCATGTAATATCGTCAAATTTCTACAATAAAAATTTCTGTTGATTTAATCTGGGCACATGAATTTTTTTTGTTTGGGCTAATTTAGGGTCATCACTTAGAAGTAAACCACAAATTAACCCTTGAATTTGTCTATCATTCCTTTCTAACTAAGGCTGAAATTTGCTTGACATTGAAACATATAGTTGGAAAGCAAACCATTTTAATGAACCCATCCGTGCATCATGCAACAAAGTCCGCACACTAGAGTTGTAGTTTTCTTTGTTGTAGTTAGAGTAGATATCTGGTTACTTGACTATCCCAAAGAACATGACAAGGTAGATTTCTTGGGTATGGTCCCATACATCAACATTTTCTTAAAACAAGGTGGGTCCTGGAATAGATGGTACTCAGTCTTGATCACTGTTCAAATAGGTTTTTTTAATCTAAACAAATGACTGTAGATAAAAGAGATTACTCTAATTTGGGTTTCATATAATTTACTTTATTGAATTATACAAAATATTATTAAGAGCGAATTTGGAATTCATTGGCTATTGAATTACGTTGATTAGATTTGGACCCACAACCTTTGCACCGAGTAATTGCAAATTGGTAGTGCTTATTTAATTTATGATTAAATAAAACTAGCATTTGCACTAGATGTTGCAAAGGAAACGCTGTAAGGCATAAATTGAAGAAAGCAAATAGAGCAAAAAAAATACTTTGATAAAGAATAAGAATATATTGAACACTCAAATCAATGCCCCATTAACTGGAACCACTTAGTAGACATTCCATACAAAATGGGCATATGATCCAAGAACATTGGTGCATAAGAGAGCCAATTAGTCAGGTAACATAAGTATAAATGGTTTCATAAATTAAAATCCATAGGGCTAACAAATCTTGCCTAGCCATTTAAGATATAGAAGCTATCTTGTTTAGCCATTTAAAATATAGAAGCTTCGAAACCTTTGTATATGAGCTATTGTCAAAGGACTGCCTTTGTCCTTAGAAGCATTACCACTAGTACCAAGGAGATTAGGACCTTCAAGCTGCCGAACCCCATGTATTTCTAGTCAGAAACTATGGTTTTAACAATTTCTACTCATATTTTGGGCAAAATCAACCACAA
>APFE031147435.1:6616-41544 GCA_000404065.3 Pinus taeda | reverse complement strand
GTACAAAATAAACCAGGTGAATATACTAAGTGAATACTTGGACGATGTAACTCTCCCTTTTTGTAATTATATAAGCCAGCATTTTCTCAAGTTCAATCGATCCTGTCAAACACCTAAACTGATTGTATTTTCAATGAACATGGAGTAGACTGACCTGTGTCACAACGGCATAAAGTGGAAGTGTGATGTAACTACATAGAAACTGCATAACAACCCTAGACACAAACACAAGCAACCCAAGGTAATCCTTATCAGATGATGATGGTATTGCCACCTAATTTACCTGAAATTTATATACGGAAGAGTGACACATTTAAATATTCAAATTACAGAATGTGTCACCCTCAAGGTGGACAATGAAGGCTAGGTTTAATAAGGAAATTAAAGACTCAGTACAAACTGAGAGATAAGGTTCAATTTTTGTTGATGTCGTTTGACATTGAAAGTTTTGGGCCGAAAAGAATTCTGAGTAGACTTAGAAAGCTTCAAAACCGCGTGAGTCTTCCAAAAAGACTTTTCCATAAATTCAGGGCTGCAAAACCTTTTTCATGCTGGTTCTTACATTCATTCTTACATTCATTCTGATCTTGCATAATGTTTTTAAACATATCAATATTTATTGTATGCATACATTGCTTTTAGTCCATGAAAAAATAATTGCAGTGCTACTCTGCTTTCATTTGCAAAGCCATCATTCCAGGACTTGATGTAATGGCCATTTGATGATGTGGGCTGCATTTTTGCCTGGATCTGCCCCACCAAACTGTATCAGTTTCAAAGGAGTAAAACCCAATGCAAGGCCCAGGCCAGTTTGGTAGAATATCAACCTCTTGGACTGGGCAGCCCCTTTTGGGGTATGTTTCTCAAATCACTTGTAGAAAACACATTCCAAGATGATGGTGAAAAATCAAGATCACTCAAAAACTCGGGGAATGGTACCTGATGGGATGAAGGGAGTGTTACGTTGTCAACCAGCGTTATATTTTCAACCAGATCTGCAACACCCAAATAGTATTAGTTTCAAAGAGATGAAGCCAACTTCAAGCCCTCCACAATTTTGGCAGAATAGCTACTTCATGGACCTGTCCCGTAGCACCTTGGCAGAAGGAAGTATGCTCTAAATAGGGTAGCAACCTGTGGGAATTGTTTCTTAAAGCACTTCCAAAAAAAAAAATCTTGGATGAGGGTGTAAAATCAAAGTACTAAGAGACAAGAGGAATAATAGTCACATCAAACAGCAGTACAAAGGGCCTATTAAAACGAAGTGGTCAACCAGCAACTGCGATCTATCATGATGGCAGAAGTATATAAACAAATTCCTAAAACGTTGAACTGTATTGGGAAGATATGTAGATCACCAGATAATGCAAACATATTTTTACAATCTAAATACTGAAATGGGTAGATGGATAAATCCCTAACTCTGCAGCTCGAGGTGTGTGATCAATGACGCAGTAGCTAGGATGAACAACGCACTCAAAAAATGACCTTCAGTGAATTGCTAGCAATAATAATCAAACTAATATGATGACTGTCAGGCTTGACTTTCATGACAATATGTAGCAGTGGTCAAACAGTAAAACTTCTGTTACATGTAAGATCTCAATTGCAAGCCATATACAAGTACTTGAACACTAAAATTACCGAACTGGCCAGGAGCACTATCATCTAGAGCAAAGTAGGTGACAAGAGATTGTCCAAAATGATTAGCAGAATGGGCAATAACCACCAAAGAACGAACACTTCAAGCATGGGTAGATAACCAGGGCATTGGTCCATTGATGAGATCAAGTGAGTGTTAAGCAGAATCCACCGGGGCTGCATTTTTGCCTGGATCTGCCCCACCAAACTGTATTAGTTTCAAAGGAGTAAAGCCTGAAAATATCTTCAGACTATGTGAAGTGGCATATTTTCTCCATTGGTTATATTTCAACAGTTTATTTGCTTTGAAAAGGAGATGCCTGTTAATCTTATAATATGCCATATGGTTCTCTCGCCTACCTAATCAGTAAAAGACTGCCATAATCCAAGATTCAATCGTTGCCAGGAATTCAAATGTGAGAGCGACAGTACATTAATAATATATTGAGCATATATTATAATCATAATGAGATACCTGTGTTTGAGCTCCACTAAAACACGGTCTAAGGGGTCATTAAACTACCCTTTTATTCATATAATGACCAGAATGTATCCTAGAGTCAACTGGATGTGAATGTAATAATTAATAAATAAATAAATTAGATTGTTCTACCAGTCTACAACCACCAAAGATTGCATAATAAACCATCATACACATGAGTGTGGAGCACAAGTCCCAAATAAATTATAGAGACGAGTCACACAGTAACTGAAAACCTCTGCCAAATGACCCAAGTGCATCCATACATCCTAATGGACTGCAAATGAATTGTATGAAGTTACTGCATGGTCAAGCATTTGTTGTACATGCCTTTTCCTGAAATGTTAATTTGGTATTCACCCATAGCTGGAGGTGAATGTTCTAAAGATCAAATTACCAGATCCAGAGGCAGTGAAGTTCTTTGATATGAAAGTATACAGGAGCTTGAGATGTATGGGGTACTAAGTGCAGTAGCCTACTTCAAAAGCTCAACAGATTCTCATAAAGGATATGGCAGTCAGGCTAGCAGTATTGACACTTTGGAGAGAAGGGGATTAAGAAGCTGAAGAAAATAAAACTTGAGAAGCAAATATGATCAACACGAAAAGGCATTCAGGATATGGTGCATACAAGAAAGGATATATCTTTTTTTTTAATTCTCATGAAAATGTTCTTGGTAACTTTGGACAGAGTGGTTATAGATAATATGCAATAAAGATAAACTTATGGGTAGATTGATACACTTACATAGCGATATTGTTTTCACTTTCTTTCAGTGGTTGAAGGAATTGGCTTCATATTTGTTTGTAACTTTGTGAACAGGTATGTTTTGCCAAGACCTGCAGGCAAACGATGCCTTGTTGTTTCTTCTAATGGTACAACAGTAAGCAGGCTTCGCAATGGACGGATCTTGCATTGCTTCCCATCAGCTTTGCCAAATGGTGCAAGGACAAAAAATGTTGCTGGCCCTGGTCACACGTTTTGTATTTTGGATTGTATATTTCATGAGGTAAATTTGTGATTTAATGATTTGGCATATTTCAGAATGTCGATGTTTCATGTTTGAGGCTTCCAATTATGTTGTCTTGATTTTATGGCTGTTAATTTTGTAATCTTGTTGTGTTCTGTTATCTCTGCTGCAGGCAGATCAAAGCTACTATGTAATTGATATGATTTGTTGGCGAGGATATTCATTATATGACTGCAGTGCTGAGTTCAGATTCTTTTGGTTGAACTCCAAACTTGCAGAGATAGGGGCTTGTGATCCGCCTTCAACATACCATCGCTACTAGTTTCATGTTGTTCCTATCTATGATTGTGATCGGGCAGGATTGCAAGATGCTTTTAATGGTCCTTTGCCTTATATTAGGGATGGGCTGTTGTTTTATAATAGGTATTTTAAGTATTTTATAAACCAGAAATAACATACGTTCTATGTCTGCATTTCTTTTGCATCCTTGTATATTGTCCACAGTTGCAATCAGAACATCTTAGCAAGCAAAATGAATTATACTCCATATACTCTATTCGACATTATGGCACCTAATTTCAGTTTCCAGTCCAATCCCTTCATTTTTCTAGAGCCTCCAGATTTTTGACATGTGATGTCCTATAATGAAATGGGCATTGCAATGGAAGGAGGGGTTTCGTTCTTGCTAAAGAAATGCTCCAGAAATGGCAACAAGACAAGAAATGCCATTTCCTATGGCCGTTCTCATTTCTAGAAGTGACAAATCCTTTCTCAAGCAACTATGTGCAACATCGATTGTTTCTTCCTCTTTTTTTAATGCATTATCAGTGCAAGTAAGATATTTAATATCACAATGTAGGGTTTGATTAATCTATTTCTCTACAAAATAAACCAGGTGAATATACTAAGTGAATACTTGGATGATGTAACTCTCCTTTTTTGTAATTATATAAGCCAACATTTTCTCAAGTTCAATCGATCCTGTCAAACACCTAAACTGATTGTATTTTCAATGAACATGGAGTAGACTGACCTGTGTCACAAGGGCATAAAGTGGAAGTGTGATGTAACTACATAGAAACTGCACAACAACCCTAGACACAAACACAAGAAACCCAAGGTAATCCTTATCAGATGATGATGGTATTGTCACCTAATTTACCTGAAATTTATATACGGAAGAGTGACACATTTAAATATTCAAATTACAGAATGTGTCGCCCTCAAGGTGGACAATGAAGGCTGGGTTTAATAAGGAAATTAAAGACTCAGTACAAATTGAGAGATAAGGTTCCATTTTTGCTGATGTTGTTTGACATTGAAAGTTTTGGGCCGAAAAGAATTCTGAGTAGACTTAGAAAGCTTCAAAACCGCGTGAGTCTTCCAAAAAGACTTTTCCATAAATTCAGGGCTACAAAACCTTTTTCATGCTGCTTCTTACATTCATTCTGATCTTGCATACTGTTTTTAAATATCAATATTTACTGTATGCATACATTGCTTTTAGTCCATGAAAAAATAATTGCAGTCCTACTCTGCTTTCATTTGCAAAGCCACCATTCCAGGACTTGATGTAATGGCCATTTGATGATGTGGGCTGCATTTTTGCCTTGATCTGCCCCACCAAACTGTATCAGTTTCAAAGGAGTAAAACCCAATGCAAGGTCGAGGCCATTTTGGTAGAATACAACCTCTTGGACTGGGCAGCCCCTTTTGGGGTATGTTTCTCAAATCACTTGTAGAAAACACATTCCAAGATGATGGTGAAAAATCAAGATCACCCACAAACTCGGGGAATGGTACCTGATGGGATCAAGGGAGTGTTATGCTGTCAACCAGTGTTATATTTTCAACCAGATCTGCAACACCCAAATAGTATTAGTTTCAAAGAGATGAAGCCAACTGCAAGCCCTGCACAATTTTGGCAGAATAGCTACCTCACGGACCTGGCCCATAGCACCTTGGCAGAAGGAAGTCTGCTCTAAACAAGGCAGCAACCTTTGGGAATTGTTTCTTAAAGCACTTCCAAAAACAAAAATACTGGATGAGGGTGTAAAATCAAATTACTAAAAGCCTAGAGGAATAATAGTCACATCAAACAACAGTACAAGATGAGGATCCGATGCAACATTGAAAATTTTGTTACTAGAATGTGCATCCCTCTGAAATGTTTGAGGCCAAGCCCTATCAATTGGAGGAGAAGAGCTAGCACCATTCAATGATGTCAGAGATGAATGAAATAAGTCTTGCCGCTGATTGTTAGGATGGGATTGCATCCTCGACATCATAGAAAGCATATCACTAGAAATGGAACTGCTAACTGTAGCATCCAGCAGACTAGATCTTATGTCAATGAACTGATCCCCTTCCTGCTGAGGCCAGACAGAACCAAAGGCATTTGCTTCAGATTGCCAAGGAATAATGCTATCATCTAAATCAAACTGAGATAAGGACATTCTGTGCCTCTCGAGACTTCCAATAGACTCTCTTGGTGGGATTCCTCTGCCATGTTGAATTATTCTTGCGAGAATTTCTACATAGTAAGGAATACTAAATTAATAGAGCTGTGACCTATAAAAATAATCTGTTAAAACTTACATTTAAATCATTTCCTAGAAGGGGAGAGTTAACGAACCTACCTGCACTTTTATCTGTAGCTGATTCCAAGAAGTGTTGTTCTTCGTGATCAAGTGTATTCCTCCTAGTACCTTCGAGCATATGAGGAAAAGATAATCCTCTGTCAGTTAAACCTACTCTAGTCTGCTCTGAAAAGTCAGAAAATATTTTGTTTTGTACAGGATTATGTATTGAGCTCTGATGTTCATATTTGATGCCAATTTTTTTTTATGAAATGTCGTGACCACTTTTTGAACTCCTTCCTTTGGATTCTTCTGAATCCTCAAAGACAAAACCATGAGATGAATGAGGTTTCTGTCTCAAGTGTAGCATAAGCTCCCCAAGTGGCTGAAATGGTGTTCCCTCAGGAGCATCAGAAAGGCACACAAGTAAGTTTGTACCAAAAAACCTTGTTCAAACCATTGAATTATGTCGATGCCTAGAAAAGGCCTTTGAATATCCCCTTGAGGATCCTTATAAAAAAGAGTTAGTTCCTCAAGCAGGGTAACCTGATCTCCTAATTTGACACCACACTTATTTTCCAATTCTCCCTCCTCAAAATCACACCCTTCAAGAGTCCCTTCAAAGGATTTGTCATCAAAAAGCACACTTGCATCAGATGGTAGCCTGATAGGCAGTTCAGAAGAAGTCACTTCAACATCTTTAGTAGTCTTCTTCTCCCCACTTACCACTGATGCTATTCCTTTTGTGGATAAAATATCATAATGATTACCTAGTCCTGATGAATTTACATTTTCATTCTCATAACAAACCTCTTCACCCACACTCCCTTCAACAAGGGGATACTCACATGTTCCTTTTAAGGATTTTGTAGGCCCCCTTATATCAGAAGAAGCCTTTGGGATGAATATCTCATCCTTGAAATCGTACAAGCTAGAAACTGAATACCTTTCTGTTAAATAGAACACTCGGTGTCAGTAAAAGTTAAAGGGCCAATAATCTAAAAGAGAAATATCACATATACATAAAATCCAAAACATATCGGCCAGAATTGAATCTTGTAATCAACGGATATATATCAGCAGTCAGGGGAGGGAACTACTCTTACCTTTGCTATCTATTGCAATCTCCTTGGAAAATGAATCTATAAGTTCGGACTCGTCTAAATCAAGAAGCACATCCTCGGGTGGCTTTAATTGAGAATCATCCATCACAGAGCTCACAGATTCATCACAAGCACTTTTCTTATTGCTTTTGGGCAATATCTCTTCACTGATTCCTGAATAGACATTCAGTTGTTAAATAAATATAAGATATATAGCAATGGCACATAAAGAAGCGTTGGCATACCAAGACCCTCAATATAGACCCTACCAAGTATATTAGTAAATGTCTTGCGAACTACTTCACTTCCTGCAACTTTGCCCTTAGAAATGTCCTCCAATACAGCCTGAAAAGCATGGATCACAATTGTTCTTTTATCAAATAGCAATATGATACAGATATAGACAATAGTCACAAATTTATTTAAAAACTCCTGCCTGCATGTTTCCCATCTTAAATCTTCAAATTCAAAACAACACTCTCGATATTGAAATGCAATTATAGTGCAACTGTTTAGTCAACATAAAGACAATCCCATAGAAAAACAGAAGATTACAACCATACCTGCTCTTCTAGGCTTGGTGAGACAAATGCCAATGGCTCAACATGCTCAGAACAAGTAACCCCATAAACTTCCACAAATCCATCAGCAACACCACGTAAAGATGAGATGGATCCACAATCCCTATAAATGTCAAGAAGCTTAGCCCATGGGTAGCGAAAAGCATTCCTAATATTGGAAGCACCAATAAGGGTTCTCATGGAAACATTATTTGTTAAACCACTTCCACGACCTCGACCTGCAAGGAATCCAACACCATCCTTTTGTACTCTAAGTTTCTCCCGGAGTTGGGATGGTCTCCATTTATCAGTTGCCAATTTTTCTGAATCACGGTCAGCAGCTAGACGACTGTTTGAAAAATAAGGTTGCCTATCAAGACCACCATCCTCCTTGTCCACCTCACTACGTTTCTCTCGACGTACATCCTTTTCATTGTTTTCAGGACCCCATGCTGGGGACCATTTCCTCTCACGACGTGCCTCATGTCCTGGATCGCGGCTGGTAGTATCTTGCCAACGGTCGGTTGAATTCGGATGCTTATTGTCAGCTACTTCTCTTTGCGAAGTATTCTCTGATCTACGATCAGCCTTCCGGGTTTCAATTTCTCTTTCCCCTTCTTTTCTACAATCTCTTCTGGCAACTGCAGTATTTTCCCTTTCTTCTTCACGCCAGCACCGACCACCATCGTTTTCGGGAGCAGTTCTCCGCCAATCTTTCTTGTCAAGGGACCCCTCTCCTCTCCATTGCTCTTTGAGATTGGTGTCACTACTTCCACTTTGACTAAAACTGTTTGGAGTTCGTGGTTCCTAAACCAAAATAGAGACGTATAGCAGCAACAACCATACAGAAGGTTAAAACACGGATATACCAATCAATCAAAGACACTGTCAGATTATTATGTCTGGCATATGTTGCTAGACATGGAAAAATAATGGTAATAACTAACTACAAAGCATAAAATATGGCAGTGTTGTAGTGGATAATCATTATGTATCTATTTACTAAAATATGGAGACACAATAAATCGAATCTTACAAAGCCCTACTGAAAACTGTTGCATATACCTTGCTCTCAACAACCTTGGAGTGTAGCCACTGAGGGGAAAGCGGGATAACATTTTCAGGCCCGTTGACATCTGCAACAAGTGTCAAGAACCATCTCATCAAACAAGTGTATCTACTCTGTAATGGATATATAGACCAAAAAAGACCACCACATATACCTACCTTTTAGTTCCGCATCAAGGTTGCCAGGCAAAAATCCCGAGTTGTCTCCATCTAAGCACAACACTACATTTTATTCATAATTAGTGTAGCATATACCCAAAAATAAAAGCCTTAAAATGTCAATGCATGCATTTTCAAAACAAGTTCAGATTAATGCAACAGCATCACAAAAATATTTTGCAGAATGTGAATTTCTCTTAACAACATAAAGAGGCAGGAACTAAAAAACAGTATAAACAACCATACACGCACAATTGCGGAAGGACTAAAAAAGAAAGATCGTTTAACTAACCCTGGAAAAATATTTAAATAAAACCTAACAATCAAATGAACGATTGACAGCACGCTCATCTTCAAATTTTACATGTAGCAAAAATCAAGCACGACGATTGCAATTAGATGTGCAAAAAATTAAAATGTCCAGGAGATTTACAGAAGAAATAAGATAGGGTTTTCAGGAGGAAATATTTATTCACAAAAAACTAGGAACAAGATCACCCTAAAAGCTTATGGACTGCTTCGCCAGACCCAGATCGGCAAATTTTCAGTCCATTTCAGCAATAAAAAAGTTAAATCCACAACTACGAACAGAAATTGAACGATTGAGGTAAAATTCAAAAAAAATAGAGAAATAATTAAAATTAAATAAAACCAAATTTTAAAAACCCATTAATGGTAAAATAAATACCTTTGATATTCGGGTGATCCTGCGTCTCAGAATGCTGCGGAAGATCAAGTTTCCTTTCAACCATTCCTATACGTTGAGAAAAATCCCAATCGAAAGGGATATTTAACGACTTCCTCGGGTTCATCGATCTCACAGATGACAATCATCCACTCCATATCCATCTCGGACTGTTTCTCGTCCTCCAGCAAACTGAGCTGCTGAAACTGGATGAGTTTAAGTCTTGCATGCAGAAACAGAACGACGCCCTCAAATGCAATATTGATAAACATGCCGAGGGAAAAGTCATGGCAGTGCCTGCGCAGGAACGTGGATGGAAGAACGTGTTTAAGATGCAACCCGGATATATGACAACCATTCAAATTTTTCATTTCATCTGCCCAGCAACCGTCTATCTGTGGGGGTCTCATCGTATACCGGTCTCATCAATTGGATGGATGAAATTAGTTTCATCGTCTAACACTTAAATCAAATGCTCAGAAATGTACACGTAACCCAAGAGGAAAGTTGATTTCAAATGGAAACGCCTTACGACGTAATTAGGTGGTTTACAAAATAATATTGGAATATTATTTACACTAATTATTGTTGAAAAAAATGGATAGTTTAATCCCTATTTGCTTAAAAAACTCTAGAAAAACAAAAAGAATTCCAAAGAGCACTACACAGACCCTCAGGTACGATGTTGCAGAGGGAGGAAGGATGCTTCCAGGACATCAATTTCTTGACTTGATTTTCCGGTGGAACTATATCTAAAGCCTAAGTGCTCATATTAAAGGTCTTAGATTGTAGCTGGTTGCGACCAGGTGGTTTTGGGTGAACTTGTGAAGTTTCTTGATTTAAAATTGTTCTAGAAGTGGAAAACTAGAGTGTGTCCTATAATTGTAAGGATACAAGTGTCTATGTTATGAATGACTGGTTATAGTGGAAAGGTACCATTGATGTAAAGAAAAATTTAATTGACAAAATGGTTATGGAAGATTGATAGAATGATGTATTGTGCTTATATATTTTGGTTATTTTTATATGTTTAATTATCTCATATGATTAATAATGAACTAGTTAGTTCCAAACCTAAGGGACAAAGGTCGACTTGTTCTGAAACACTCCATGTCCAATCATATATATATAACCTACACCATCAAGAGGGTAATTAGTAGGTCTTGAAAGAAACTAGGTGATGCATACCCATTGAATATTAGCAAGAGTAAGATTAATAATGTAGGTAAAAGAATTCAATGAGAAATTACTGTAAAATAACTATAAAACTGAACATGAATAAATTATGGAACAAAAAATATTATGTGGATAAAATAAATAAAGGGGAAACTATTTTCAAAATTTCATTATAAACTTTGGACCATATCAGATTCCTTGGCCCAACCGTTAACACTAAAATCTTGGAAACAATTATGTGTCCGTCTTACAATTTGCGAGTAAAATTGTCCTGGCATAGATCCCTTATTAATCAATCTACTAAATAACCAAATGAAAAAGTGAACAATAATAAAAGAAAACATAATTCTATGTTGGTTGAGCAAAACTAAAGAATGCTCGTATTGATAAATGTTTTGAAAGTTTAAAAGAAATTTGTAACCTAGAATCGCTAGAAATGTAACTATGCTCAATGTAACATTGTTATAACTTTTATATATATATAAACGAACGAATCTTGTAAATTTACCATTCATTTACTATGTCAAAAGGACTATCGAGAATGAGAAAAATAAAATTACAATAGTACAAGGGATTATTCAAGTAATATTATACTGGAATAAATAAATATCTATAGTGCCAATTACAAACCCTATATTGAGGGTTAAAAAAATGTAACCAAGTCTTAAATGAGAATGTCAATTAACATTACTCATTGAATGCAATGCAACTATCATAGCCTGAAACCCTTACAATAGGAAGTTACAACTTAATTTTCAAATAAAATTTTATAAGTTTCCATGGGAAAGAAACTATGAGACTCCTATGAAATATAGGCAAAACCCTATCCTTAATTTATGGCTTAATATCATAAAACCCTAAGAAAAACCAATATGAATCTATCCATTGTATTTTGAATACATCAGAAATTACCCAAAGGGGTTTGAAGATTGTTTGCGATAACTTGAAAGGAAGAAAAACTTGAATAAGAACATGTTTTATAGAGGGTTTCCTCAATTTCACATCGTTTCAGAAAGAATAGAGGAACAAAACCCTAACTTGTTCTTTACAAAACAATAAAAAAAACTCAATTAAGTTCTCCATCTTACAATGACAAAATTAATAGTGGAAATAGGTGGCTAGAGAAAGTGATTTTACCTGCATGGTGGCTTGTTGAATTAATGAATGCCAACATGTGAAATAGAGTGAGAAATCATGGATTAGATACCAAAATTTTTATAAAAATTGTAGGGTCGTTGAAAGGGGTTTTGTTGAGGGTTAGAGCAAGAGGATGAAGGCCACATTACCTTGACATAAGAAGTTGAAGCCATGTTGAAAACCCCATGCTTCACCAGTTCTACAACTATAGGTAATTGACATCAAAATTAGAGGAAGTAACAGATTTCTGGCTCAAATGCTAATAGAAAGGGAAACACCATAATAAAAAATTTCATGAGAAAATACTCTAGCATACCTAATTTCAAGTGGTTGTGTCTAGCCTGGTGAAAGATCGAACCCTACTTAAGGTTTCATATGCAAATTGGAGAGCGATATAGAAAAATGAATAGTGCAAATCAGTCAGCGATGCGGTGGAGGATTTGGGGTAGTTACCCCTACTGTTTACCATAAATTTAAGATATATGATGAGAACCTGTTGATGGTGCTAGACCTACCAACATGTCAGGGGATATCGCCTTGACCGTGGTTGTGTATAAAGGCAAGTAAAATGTCCCTCTTGGTAGCAAGGGTGTGACATATGTAGTAAGTCAAGGAAGGTGCATTAACATTTCTAACAGACGGAGGGTGAGGTGAGTGTGCCCCTCGGAAACCTGTGAAAGCATGGAGTTAAACAAGGAACACACAAGCAAAGATGCATCACAAACTAGAAGGAAAGTAAGCTAGCAATCCAAAGTGACGATTAAACCAACAACACATTTCAGTGATATTCACACATATATATACAAAAAGAGTCTATACACACATGTATAAGAAAATAGATACATATATCGTTTAGAGTAAACAAGATAGCTGAAATACAATATGACATATGCATGAAACATGATGACTCTATTATATTAAGAAGTGAAAGTTCCAGTCATACAATACAACCATGACCAACCACTAATTTTGATAATAGAACATTATAGTCACTTCCACCCGCTCCTCCAAAGAGATATACTAGCTCTACATAGTGGAGAAGCCAAGGCTTGTTAAAATACTCTCCAAGCTTTCTCTAAGATACTCCTATTAGAAGCTTCGCTGATCAAAATCCTCTACAATGATTTATGAGGGACTATATATAACAAAGGGTGGGGTGGCCCTTGACATTCCCCTTTGTGACTGTTCAACTACTCTCATGACTCCTCATCTACTCTATGAGTCTTACATCCAAATATTGATACTTTAACTTCCACTTGAAAATACGTTACATACAATCTGCACATGTACCCATGTGAGGCAGAATAGGCTTGAACAAGCCATGTGAGACATCAATATGATTTAGACAGTTGTGGGAATACCAGCTCTTCGACATCCTCACGATGGTCGATGGTTGCGAACTCATGGAAATATTGGTAGTCCGCAATGTTGTCCCTGTACTCTGTGGTGACATCTTGTTGGAAATGAACTCTTTCGTCTGTTGCATTTGGGTACACTACTCTAGCTCCTCTGTCCAACTCGTCTAATAACATGTGCATCGTTTTCTTGATTGTGGATAAGCCAGTGACATATTGATGCATGGTGTCTACATTTGATCACCAAGTCTGTAATGGTGGCTATGTGCATCAACTCTTCAAAGTACGAGTCTAGATCCAGTCAGACTTATACCTTTGTCTTTGCCTCGATGAGTATCCCAATAAATGGGATCACATGTGTGCACACAACAACATCCATACTCCTGAATACCCATGCATGGGAAGCCTGCAAACTAGAGATGAGCTATAAGAGATCTTCATAGTTCCGAATCTGACGCTAGATGAGTGCCTTTAGCTCGACTTCTCTGGGCTTCATCACCTTAGGAAAGTGTAACAGGGCCCCCTTGTATCTCATTTTCCATGTTTGCATGTTGTCAACAACAATGTGCATGTTTGAAAAGATACGTTCTCTCCTGGCATATCGTTGTTGCCAACTGTTGAGATGGAAAACTATCTTATGCATGGTACAAAACTTGGAATACAATGCCTGCATGTCTGTCTCAAGGGATGATAATTCATCTAGCATTACCTTCTTCAACTCTGCTCAGGCGAATGTTGTAGCCAGTTCTCCTCCCTGCTTGGCCATCTGTAACTCCTTAGCCATTCACTTGTTCTCTGCTATCAAGAAGCGAACACTCGAGCTAGTGGCTTCGACATATGTTATGATAGCATCGACCAATGCTATTGGATGCTTATGCAAGTCAGACAGGATCGCTCATTCTTCAAACTGTGTAGGAGATGTGTTGTCATCCACAATATATACTCTGTGTGATTTCACAACTCTATGCTGTGACTCATCGAATGATATGTTGTGCATCTCTCCTTCTAGATTGTCTCCAAGGATCTCAATATCTCCTTGATCGCTTGGGACATGCTTTGCTTCTTGATCCAGTGAAGCTGCTGGGTTGACCTCTTAGTGGTAAGGCATGAGGTCGATGTCTTGCTGTAGCGCTTGTTGCTCCATATCCATATCCATCTGCTTAAGTGCTTGTTCAATCTCTTGAGCAAAGTCCTGCTCCTATGACTACTCACCCTGTCTTCTTTGTCCCAACTATTTGGATGAGTCTACTATATATATAGGTGTAGTTTCACTTGACTGTACATGTTGCGCCCCTTGTTGTACCTCTTCTTGTTGTGCTTCCTTCTCCTATCTTCACAATTCCTGTTCTTTACGAAGTTTCTCCTTCAATTTATGCAACTCCTTCACTATTTCTTCCATCCTCTGTTTTTCTCTCTGCCTTTGCACGGTGCCCCTGTTGCATTGTTGCCACTTCAGCTCTATACCAAAGCTTATTTCTGCATAAGTGGGTATTCTCTGAACTTGTAACCTTTTTTTCCTCTGAGCTATATATAATCTTTCTCTTGCCTTTGTCATGCACTGATATGTTTACCTCTACTACTGGTGGTGCTCTCATGGATGCTACTTCATGCTGCTTCGCTAACCATTGCACAGCAATGCCAACCGATTTATTGGTCGTGGAGGAGTTACAACAATATCTCCATAGGTCTTCCTTTTCCCAATGAACTGCCCTATGGATCCACTGAAACTGTACTCTCATGTAGTGATCTTTCACAATACAATGTGGGTCATACAAATTGAAGCTTCCGATGTTGAAAGGATATTTCTTGATCTCCTCTATTTTGACATCCACATGCTTTTGATTCATATCTCATACAACCCAATCTGAAATGAAAGAGTGGGCCAAGGTGCCTTCTTCTTCCACTGTAGCCTAGCTGACAATCCTACTGATATGTGGTATGATACTTCCTCCATGATGAGCTGGTCCATGGAAAACTTAAGTAAAACATGTGGAGGCTTCTCCACGCTGTACATCTGTATGAAGGTGCCAGATGGTGAGGCATACCAATCTGCTATGTCGATCAGTGCCTCCATTACTACCTTCGACATGCAAGGTGGATCATGCTCAAATCTCATCTTGTACACTGGGGTGACAAAATTGTCTCACAGATGTGTCATAACTCCTCCGAAGGTGCATTTGGAAAATAGTTTACAATAAGTGTGGACAGAGGTTTCCACTACTTTCCATGCCCATTTCAAGCCCAAGAACTGTTTATGGGCACATACTGCATCCAAGATGTAAGCAGAGATGTAGATTTCTTCTTACTGACCTTTGGGCGGCTACAAAGCTCTTGTAACATGTTCCTTCAGCCTGTGAACCAACATGTTAGACAAGTTGCATGCTTTGATTTCACAGGCTAGTTGGTCCAATGCTATCACCCAACTCTGTGGGAAGGTCTTTACACTCTCTTGGTCATATAAGTGACATTCAAAAAAGACCAAGTATTGATATGCCTTCCATACTATCTTCGTCTTGTAAATTTCGTTGCATGTCATCCTGAATTTGGCTGGATCCTTTACCCGATTATTCAAGATATCCCTGGAGTTGGCACTACTGCTAGGTATGATGAAGGGTGTATCCATGGTGATCAATGGCTTCAACAAATGGTACATATATTGATAATCCTATGCCTTGAAGGTAGTAATCTTCATCCCCGTGACACTGCTAAATGTCATCGTCTCAAGATCAGTGTGCAAGATGATTCAATGTATAATGTTTGCGCACGGGAATGAAGGATACCTGCATTTTATCTGGTACAAGCTGGACTTGTGAATGCTCACATAGACTTGGAGGTCTTTGAGATCTTCCCCAAATGTGGTTGAGAAACTAAAAGGTTTCCCAGACTCGCTGATGGGAAACTAAAAGCAAATGGAGATGTGAATGCATGGCGATACTAAGTGTAAGCAAGAGTGAATGATCATGCATGAAACAATGAATGCAATATTTAGAAAATGGAACAACATGCATGTGTGTGAAATGAGTCACCGAATCGGAGACCGTTCGTGTAAAATAGTGTCATGCATGCAACAACAGTGAGATGCTAACTAAAAAAGAAACGATGCTTATACAAGCTAACATGCATGCAAATGACAACAAGCATTCAAATAAATTAAGCAGACAACACTCACACAAGCCAAAACACAAAATGCGATAGAAATGCTGAAAAAGTCAAGTAAAGTGGACTTACCCAAAAATAGCTGAGCTGGATGTGTCAAAAACTTCTGGATGTGCTGTGGGATGCCAGAGATCCAATATCGATGGGAAGAATGATCCTTGAAGCATCGAATAAACAATTTTGAGGCTCATGATGCGCATGCGACAAATCTATGAAAAATCAACACTTTGAGGAAAGTTTCTAAAATGGTCTTTGCATGTAACCTCCAATTTCTAAAAATAGCCCCTTAAAATCTAGGGTTAGTTTTTTCATGTTTTTTTTTTCTATTTTGGGAAAAAGAAGCCCATGCATGCAAGTCAAATTTTCTCGGTCCCAAGTGGAATCAGTCAACCTGAAGGCACATGCAACAACCTACTTGATTGAGGGAGATTTTTGCACAATTTCTGGGAAGAAGTTGGGTTGGCTGTCTAGAGGGAAGGTGCAATTTCTCAGAGGAGCAACTTACTACTGCCCATAATTGCGTAGTTTTTGGGCTGAGTTATCATGTTGGGCGAGATTGCACAGTTTTCATTGGGATGGTTGTCTGATAGGATTGCACAGTTTTCACTGGGAAGGTTGTCTGATAAGATTGCGCAGTTTATGAGACCATCAGGCTGCCAGTCAGATTGCGCAGTTTTCACTGGGAAGGTTGTCTGATAGGATTGCACAGTTTATGAGACCATAAGGTTTCCAATCATATTTGTGCAATTTCTAGAGGTAAGGCTTGTTCTCCTCTAGAATCACATAATTTCCTAAGGGAGATGCTCAGTGAGCAGCTGGACAAAGTTCGAGGAAGCAACCACTGAGGGGAGTGAAGAAAACTATCATGCATAGGACGGAAAGCTGCTAGAAAACCAATGAAGCTCATGTACTTGATAGTGCAAGACATGCTACTAGGATGGTTGGTAGGGAGGCTCCAAAACAAAGCTAAGGAAAAATTTTGGAGGGTGGTTGTAGCTGCCACAATAGAACCCTACGGTATCGACATAGGCGTATAGGCTAATTTACACGTGTTTGATCCAACCACGCCATCAACCCTATGTGTGACAACTATACATTAGGAAGGTTATAAAAACATAAGCGAATCACTTATCAATAGGTTTTGGATGGAGCCATGGCAAATATATCAATCATATACATAATGTTATGCCAAAACCTTAATAAGGACTTAAACCTTATATAGCCATAGGCTTCCAACAATAAATTAATACCATGACAATAACATAAAAAGACCACATAAGATAATGAGAAAACATCACATGAAAATCCATCATATGATTTTGCTACAATGATGATGTTAATATATGCTACCAATGTGAGAATACAAAAATCAACTTAGAGAATATAGCCATTGTTTATGATAGTTAAAGAAAAATTATGTTTTACAAGGTAATATAGTAATAACAAAAATTTGCAATAGGGGATGTTACAAGTAGTCATTTCATTTATATGGCTATGTGAGTTCTTTAATATTAAGTGGTATGTTTATTTTGGAATAAGGTTTCCAGAATATTAATTTAATTATGGGATGATAGGAATTTAACATTCACATAATATTCTTAGTAGTGTTCACAAATTAAAGGTTGATATCTACAAAGTAGTTATGTCCTTCTTCCCTTTTAATTAAATTGATTAATTAAAAAAGAAAAAAACATAAAAATAAGTGTCATATGAAATGAGTTATTGTTTTTTGGGTAGGTGGTATGGATAACCATGATATTGTAACAAAGTTTATCTATTAATAATCTTCATGATAAAATGGGGTGGATATCAATGATAAAGTAAGAGTGGACCTCTATAGTTAAAAACCTTGTTTTTTTAAATATATATGTTTAATTTATATATTATTTCCTTAATAATAATAATAGTTATATTTCATCATGAAATAAGTTTATAAATACTTATTATAAATTAATATCTATAAACATTTACTAGTCATCTATACCAATTTCTAATTTGATGTAAAAAGAGATTTTTTTAAGTGAAAGTTGGTCAACAATATCATCTTAAGTTCACTAAAACATTTGGAAAATACTGAATTTATTATTGTATATTTTTATTATATATATTATCATTTATTTGATAATAAAATATTTACATTAAACCCTAATAATAATCTTGAGACTTGGAGGACCTGCAAACCCCAGCTCTCGACAGGGGACTAATGGAAACAACAAGCGCAACCAATACAACACTCGGCCATAGTTCGTCGATACCAAAACTAAAAATCGTGCCTTTGGTACCCATCTCATCTCCTGAAGCTTGCCTCTCCTTTGGACCTAGAGCATTTTATGTCTCTCCACACTACTAGCTCCTGTGCAATGCTAACACACCCTTGCTACTGGTCAAACCCAGGTCTGGATCGGGTGCCGCATACAACCCATCCGTTCCGAAGGATGATCCTACTTCTTTTGACGCAGCACAGAATAATGATGTCTTTAAGGGCATGGAATGTCAGGGGTGCAACCCAGGGCGCTGGATCTGATAAATTTCAGGGGGATTCGACATAATACCCTAGATCTGATGTACCATGCAACTGCAGAGGCTTCGTCATGGACAAATTTTCGTTAATCAGGAAGCTCTGCAACTTAAGGACCGCTGTTAATGTTAGATCTCAACCAAAACCCTCGGATCCATGGATACATATAGCTCGTTGACAGGGATAAACTAGCCAGAATGTGAGGCCCAGAGGGGATATGGAAGGCCTATCCTCTTTCAAAAAATTACTTTTCTACTAGATCTAGAACGGTGCACTCAAAAATGGGCAGCCCTATAATAAATCGGCCCAAGTACTAGCCAGATCTAGACAACCGCCAATGTTCCATCCCTGTAAGCTATTGGCTTGACGGATCTACAACAATTACTCTCTTTCTAGTGGATTGGGCACAATAGAAGAAGGCTGGGGATATTCACCTGGATGCTCTATCTTTAGAACTTACAACATTGCGCCCTGTGGATCCCCTTATTAGTCAAAGAGAGCTAGTTAGGGTGTTAATCTGCGAGCAGGACCATGAATACATGAACTGCATAGACAAATAACAAGAATGGGTAGAGCCATAATTGAGAGGACTCATGGGATATGCACACAGGCATTAGACAAAAGAAAACGAGATGCACACTATCGAGATAGATTTGATAGTAATCTTCATCAAAATACTAGAAGGTAGCCATTTTTGTTGGATGCTTCGGAAAGGGATGAGGATCCAGGATTTAAAGTAAGAAATACAAGCTTGCCATGGGATACCAGCAAGAAGCTAAAATCTGATATACTCAGGACATTGCCTTCAAGACAATTACACCTTACAAGATTATGGCATCATAAGGGATTTGACCATCACAGTCAATCTGTGCCTGCGGGGAGGATGTTCAAGAACCAACACAAGAAGCACAAGAACCTTTAAAGATGCGGTCAAAGGAAAGGCAAAAGCACAAACCAAACCAGTAACAATTGTTGAACCACCAGGGCCCTACATCGTGGAACAAAATCTAGAAAACATTGTACTCTCAGTTTCATCAATGCCTGAGGTAAATAGCTTATACTCAGATCTCTCTAGCTGTGCAGTTATATGTAGATTTAATGGTTTCAGGCCAAACTATGATGTACTACACCAATGGATACATACTGCATGGACATCAAATTGTGAAATCTATCTATGTCCCAAAGGGTTTTTCTTGTCAGGTTCAACACATCACAAGAACGGGAACACATCCTCAACATGAGACCATGGTTCTAAGGTAGCACTGGGCTCTTCATAACCCCATGGTTCTCGGACTTTGATGCCAACACTATGGTGATATCAAAAATTCCAGTTTGGGTTAGATAACCTCCCACTACATTTCTGGCATCATAATGTATTAATAGCTATTGGGAACTTTTTGAGAAAATTTCTAAAGATGGACAAGGATAGAATTACAAGGGGAATATTCACTTTTTCTAGGATGTGTGTTAAAACAGATCTCAGCTAAGGGTTACCAGACAACATCACACTAAATTCCAACAATTCACAGTGGATTCAACCATTAGACTACGAAAACACAACTTTTTGATGTCGTGGATGTTTACAAAAGCCCACTTGCAGAGCACATGTCCTCAGGCCAAAAATGACCCCAAATGGCATAAGGAGCAACAGAAAATGCAAAAAGGTTGGCAATACTCAAACCCCCTAGAAGAAGAAGAAGAAAGAGCAAAGCCAACAGAAAGCAAAGTAGATTGGACACCCAAAAGGGACAAAACAACACACTAAAGGAGGTTCCCGACAATCCCCCTTAGCAACAACAAACTCAAATGGAAATAAGTGGAAGTAAACGAGCACATGGATCAGAAGGCTCAAAATCAGACAAAGAACATCCCACAAAAACCAACTAGGAACAATTAGCCATAGTAACAACCACCCCCAACATTGGAGGTCAGAGGAAAGTGGAAAATAAGAAAGGTAGGAAAGAATAGGCATTGTTTTTATATTTTTTATCAGCTGCTCCCTGCATGGAGACCTATATCACTGTTTTTTTCTCTTTTTTGAATAGGGAATTCCACAATTCATACATATGCTCAGCATCTACAAAATGTAATTTTCTCCATTAATGAAAATTAAGATTTTTTTTTACGGAAAAAATATAAGCTTGAAACTTTAAAGTGTATACTTTTTCATGGAAAATATATCTCTTTTTTTCTATTATATTTTTCTATTTAAAAGTAATAAATAAATATATATAGTAACTTAATATTCTATTTTTTATTTTTTTAATAAAATAAACATAATATATGTGCCTTACTATTACAACCGAAATTGGAATTTTTAATAAAAATAAAATGTTATTGTAATAAAATAATGTTTATATCATTCACATACAGATATCATAGAAAATGTTTTTAATAAAAATAAAATGTATATAATAAAGAATGTTTATACTAATGGACACAAATTAAGAAGAATGAATATTTAGATACAAAATTATTAATATCTAAAAAGTTCAATTATATAATCTTTTCTTATAAAATAAAAAATGGGATGTTAGATTCACAAATGTACTTTATAAGAATGGATCATTGTGAAAGTTACTTTGACCTAGAACTTTTATCACTAATATTTTATTAAAATTATTCAGTTATGGTTTTTATTTTTATTTTTAAATTAAATTTATTTTAATTAAAAAATAAATATTAATATAATTAATTTAATTAAAAAAAAATAAATATAATATAATTAGTTTATATATTTACACTAATACATATTTTAATATTACATATTTATAAAGAAAACCTGACAGATTATTTTGAAAATGTATATTCAAAATTAACCTTTATAAAAGGAAAAACATAAAATCACTAAAATAAGCGAGAATATCTCTTTGATAGTTTGTTTAGTTGCTTAACAAAAAGTTAATAATTAATATAAAATATACAATTCTTTTAAAACCAGTCGCTTAATGAAAAGTTATCATTAAAATGAGTCGTTAAACTAAAATTAAGGCAAACTGTCTCATGTACCTTTCTTAGCCTATGAAATTAGACGTATGTAGTTGTTGGTATTGAATAACATAGTCTTTTGATATAAAAATTATTATGAATCCTTAAACTAAAACTAGGGCAAACCGTCTCATTCACCTTTATTACTCTCTGAAATAAGATGTATGTGGTTTTTGTGTT
Source organism: Pinus taeda (assembly GCA_000404065.3). Lineage (NCBI taxonomy): Eukaryota > Viridiplantae > Streptophyta > Pinopsida > Pinales > Pinaceae > Pinus > Pinus taeda. The sequence continues at coordinate 19,788 of APFE031147435.1, read as the reverse complement.
TGTATTGAATGATATGAGTCATAATTTCATTATAAATATGTTTTACCATTTAAAGAATAGTATTGACAATGAATCTGTAAAATAGGTATTTAAAAGTATGAAATAATCAATGGTAATATGTTGAATTGAAAACTAACTTTTACTACATTATAGCTATTACTATATTATCTGGAATCAAAATATTATAGCTATTACTATATTTGATGTATGACATCCCAAACATAGAGTATATGTGTTGCTGGGCATGCATATGCGATTAAAGACAGTGATTATGAAAGAACGTTGGATGGTGAGGTGAATGGTCTCAAGGATGTTGCAGTGGTCAACTCCACAAAGGGATGTTGCAAGCCTACAAATATGGTAAATCCACATCCAAGTAGCTTGAAAGGTTACTAATTATGTTGCCTGCCTACCATAGCCTTATCGTTAATTCACTTTTCCATGCCCATTATTCTAGATGCACTACCTGCCAGGACAACCTGTGAAGAGGCTAGTGAAAAAAGGTATACTTATGAATATTGATGTTTCTCGAAAGGGTTTCATGAATTTATGATAGGTTGAAACTAGTTATTGTTTCTTGAAAAGATATCAAGAATTTTTGGTATGTAGAAACTAGTTAATATTTCTGGAAAATATCGCAAGAATTTTTAGTGGGTAGAGCCTAGTTAATATGTCTTTGAAAAAGAATATGTATTATTTTGCTAACTTTCCTGAAAAAATATATGTTTTTATGTGTACATAGATAATAAATATTTTTGGTTAATTTTTATGAAAAAAATATGCATTTATTCTATTAATTTTCTGATAATAGTTATTGTGTTAGATTTTTTGAAAATGAATATGTATTTGCATCCACAACAAAAAAGTTATTGTATTAATTAAAAAAAATGTGTTTTCATGCACAAAGATAATGGCTATTGGGCTAGTTTCTTTTGGATAAAGTTTATGTATTTACATGCTCAAAGAAAATAACAATTGTGATAATTTTGTTTTAAAAAACGTGGGTAGTTGTAGTGGTTTTCCTTTGAAAAATAATGTGTCTTATACAAAGAAAATAATAGTTAGTGTGGTGTTTATCTTTTCATAAGATTTCCCTCTTCTTGTGTGAAGAGATAATGATAACCATGGAGATTCTTTTAAACATTATCGTGCTTTTGTGGGCAGAAGTAGAATGTAACTATTTCTATTTCTTATGGGACATGTGAAGTAGGGATAAATAAGCATGCTTTGGTGATCTTTATGCAATTTACTTTAGGCATGTCAAATTTGGATGGTTAGACATGTTTCATAACCATGCACATGCATGAATACATATATATGTTTTGTATTATGTGATTTTGATTAATGTATGTGCGGTGTCAATAACAAGGCATGCCTCAATAGTTGTATACATTGTTTGTGCACTTGAGGATCCATGTACAAGAAATGATCAAAGACATCTTTAATGTTATTATGCATGTGCAAGAAAGTGGAAAATGAAAGGATGTTTAAAGCATAACTAGTATAGGTTGATTTTTGGGTTTGATAAATGGACATTTTATATAATCATGATCTCAAAGTTTGTTGGTGGTACTAATTACACGAAAGGATTGTGATGAATGCGAAGGATGGATTATATTTAACATCATAGCAGGCAACGAGCTAATAGTCCATCTAGATTGAGCGATTATCAAATGTAGAATAATCTACTACAGGGAACAACTAGTCCACAAAGACACAGTGCTTGAGGAATTGTGGGATAAATGGTATCATGATTAATGTAGTGGCCTCTAGTCAGTTATGCTTGAATTTTTAAGATGACATTTCTTTGTAAATTTTTTAATAATGGTCAAGGGATGGACTCCATTACTTCCATTGAGTAATGGGTGAACATCCTCATGAAATGTGTACTAAAATAATCGATTGTTGGTTTTTTCCTACTGGGTTTCTAGGGTATATCAACATCTATTTGTGTGCTTTCCTACTTGTTAACCTTTATGAAGTGGTTTTCTTGCATAACATTGGATAATCATCTCATGTTTTGAATTAAGCATGATTAATTAATCAATGCAAGGAATTCATTGTAGTATGTTGACAAATGGAAATGATTATTATTCCTTTACACAATCCATAATTTTGTTTCTACAATTACTTCATGTTATTAGGGTAATTCTATTTGACGAGTAGGTTAGAAGAATGGAATAAGTCATTGAGAATATAACATGTTAGCAAATCCAGCCAAAATTTTCTTGTCCTGTGTATTTTTACATGAGGTTTACCAAGGGATGTTACAAGTGGTATTAGAGCAAGGTTGCAACATTGTTGCCTTTTGGGTTCTATAAGAACAAAGTGTAGAGGTATAATGCTATTGGTATAAGTTTAGCTATGGAACTAACAAAAATTAAATTGAAATGTATGCAGTAGACTAGATTTGATGTGAGATGCATGATAGTGTGAATAACTACATTAAAAAATGTTAAGTGTTAATGTTTGATTTAGAGAATATTTGTGCTCATGGTATTTGAGTATTTATGCAAATAAAAGACAATAATAAATTTTGTTGTGATGTTTGTAGCTAAATCGTGAAAATTTTTGAATCCTCACACTTTAATTAGTGATAGTGTGGATTAACTATCAGCCTTTGCATGCATAAACTTATGTTAATGTTTAATGTTGCATTTAAAGAAAAGTTATTAGAGTTACAATGCACTACTTATAAGATAAAAATAAATGCATGTATTATTTTTTGAGATAGAAAATGAATGTAGAAAAGTGGGGGTTGTCCTTGAAGAGGACAATAGAATGTTTTAAAATACAATGAAAGAACCATTTAAAATGTTAAAGGTAAACACTGATTCAAGTGGTAGGTTTGGACTGTAATGGAAAATTCTTGATTGAGTCCGGCTATGGATTTGGATTGAGGTTATGATGGTTGGTAGCATTGATTATTTAGCACATTACACTACCTTTTTTTGAATTAATACTGCATTTTGGATGCATTTGATCATTTTTTCATAACAATAGTTTGTATAAGGTATGGTTATTAAAGGGGAATAACATTATTATTGTACATGATTAGGTAGGCCTTGCTGCAATATGTGCTAGGGTTTGAGTCAAGGATTGGCACTGGTAACCATGTTGGGTCGTGGAGGAGGGAGTATTTCTCCCTCCTATAGTCAAATAACCGCAAATAGAAAAAAGGAAACTGATCTACATCGCTTCAAGAAACCAACAGAGATGATAACTAAGGATACTAATATAGGAAATACTGAACCTCAAAAATAGAGAGCGAATCATGAGGAAGATAGCAGGGAGAAGAGAAAAGAGGGCAGCAGTCAGAAAGTTGCACCTTTGAGGGTGACATGCGTCTGTAAACCCAAGTCAACCATCACTCCTCGGGTCGTTTTAAGTGACCCAACACTACATGTGCATAGAGATCACATGATGGAACACGCGATCATATGAAAATTTATGGCGATTCGGTCGACGAAGAAGGCCTTACATGCATGGATAAAGAACCACTAGAAACCTAAGGGGGAAATAAACCTTCACCTTGGATCCAAGGGTTTCTTTACGGTGGTGTTCATGACCTTAGAAGATAAAGACAAAGTGTTTGAGGGAGGACCCTATTTGTACACTGCTGTAGGCCTTTACATGCGACCATGGGTGATGAGCTTTGTCCCAAAATGAGAAACGTTCACCTCAGTACCGATATGGATATGATTTTAATCCCTTCCTTTAGATTATTGGTTGTTGGAGTCTTTAAAGGCTATCAACAATAAACTAGGGCATTTTATAAAGGTACCAGATATGAGATTAAGAGGCAAATACACTTCCTTTGCCCAGATCTGTGGGGAAATGGACCTATCTGAGGCACTCCCAGACAAAATCATTTTAGAAGTCTATGATGAAGAATGGGTGTAGGCGGTGGATTATGACCATGTCCCACTTAGATATCGTAAGTGCCATGAACACGGGAACCTTTATAGAGACTGCCCATTCAACAAACTGGAAAGCAACAAAAAAGCCACCACAATAAAGATCCCGAGGGTTTCACCAAAGTGTGGGGTAAGAGGAAAGGAGGAAAGTAGAACCTAAAGAAAATCAACGAGGATGGACAACTGAACCACAACAACTTCAAAATATTAGAATAAGATATAGGAAAAAATTGTGAAAACTAGAAATCAGAAACTAAAACTAATGAGAAGGATAGGGATACTAGCATGGAGGACATGCCAGAGAACAACTAGCAATAGGATGATCCATTGAGCATTGTGGAACTCAGCAGGGACCATGAGATGACCCCAAGTGAGGCAAGAATGGAGGATTATGAACTACAGATGTTCTTGAGAAGGAAAACTTGGATCTGGAAAATTTTATGAAGCAGGGTATCACCAAAGGAGTTGACTCCCTGCCAAAAGAGGAGTTTGATAAGGTTCAACAACTCTTCCTATGGTGATCACAGTTGAAGAGTTCCAGAGTTAAAAGAAACCATGACAACCAGGAAAATAGAGGGATGAAGACAATGGAGGAAACACAAGGGCACTCTTCCAAGAACCCGGGTAGGAAAAGAGGAAGGAAAAGACAGAATGAGCTCCTAACAGAATGTGGAAAACTCATGATCAACTCATGTAAGATGAAAGATCTCACCAGTTACTCTTTTACAAACCTATCCTAATGAAGTTTACAACATGGAATATTAGGGGCCTAGGAAGAAAAAGGAAACAAAGAAATCTCAGCAGTAGAATAAAAGAAGAAAAACCAGACAAGATTTTCATTTAGAAAACAAAGTGCTCAATGGATAAAATCAGAGAAATCCACAACAAATGGTTAAGCAGGTATCAGTATCTAGAGGTTAAGGAAGACAGCTCAGCAGGAGGGATTCTGATGCTTTGGGATCCCCAAAAACTTAGAATATTGGACGTGGAAGCATCCAAGAACTATTTTTCGCTGGTAATACAACTTGTGTGTGATAAGGAAATTTACATGATTACAAATGTCTACGGACCTCAAAAACTAGAAGACAAACTCAAGCTTCTCACTTCCCTTAAGGAGCAATGAGAGAGACATCCTGTTATACCCTGGATTCTGGCAGCATATTTCAATATGATCAAATCTCTTACAGAGAAAAAAGGTGGCAACAGAACACTAGGTAGAGACTCCACTGCCTTCCAGAAATTTATAAATAACATGAGATTAGTGGATGCTAAAACATTAAATGGCACTTTCACTTGGAACAATAAAGAGGAGGGGATTCTCAAGTTGCCTCTAAACTGGATAGATTCTTGATCTCAGAGGACTTATTTCTCACGGGCCCTGACATGTCAGCTTTTATCCTTCCATTTGGAGGTTCAGACCACTGGCCTGTCCAAGTTGAAGCCACTTTTATGGTACATTGAGGAATAGACATTTTAGGTTTGAAAATATCTGGCACTCTCACCCTGACTTCACCAACAACATGAGAAATGGTGGATGGAAGAGTTTCCCTTTCAAGGAACTAAAATGTACATGCTACAAAAAAGAATTAAACACATCAAAGCCAGACTCAAAGGTTCGAACAAAAAACAGTTTGGCAACATTTTCAAAGCCAGAAAAGAAGTTGAACAAAAACTTAAGGGGATTAATCAGCTTATGATCACAGATTCCTTTACTGAGGAAAAGAATACTCAGGTTGATGCTCTTCGGAAGGAATGGGATGATAGGTGTAGGCAATAGGAGATTTTCTAGAGACAAAAACCGAGAGTACAATGGATTAAAGAAGGGGAAAGAAACACAAAGTTTTTTCGTAAGTCAACTTTGAGTCACAGGTCACATAACGAAATTTTGAAACTTAGTGATTCTCAAGGGAAAGAGCTCATCGCCCACAAAGAAATGGAATATGTCCTAGTTCAACACTTCCTTAACATTGCAAAGGAGCCTCTCTTAGACAGGTCTCAATTCATTAATAAATTCACAAGGTACATCTCCAAGCTGGTAACAAGGGAAGACAATCATAATCTCAATAGGCCAGTATCTAAAGATGAGGTCAGGGAAGTTATGAACGAGATGCAAAATGGGAAAGCTCCTGGCCTGGATGGTTTGAATGTGGATTTTTTCAAAGCATGCTAGAAAACAGTCAAACAAGACATCCTTAATGCAGTTGAAGACTCAAGAAGATCCAGATCAGTCCTGAAGGCTCTCAATGCCTCTTTCATAGCTTTCATTCTGAAACAGGAAAAAGCTGTCACAACAGAAAGATTTAGACCCATATATTTCTATAATGTGGTGTACAAAATTATTTCCAAAGTGATCACTAACATACTCAAGCCCCTTCTTCCAGCTCTTATCTCAGAGGAGCAAACTGGTTATGTGGAAGGAAGACAGATTATCAACAATATCATTCAAGCTCATGAGATGGTACACTCTTTGAAAAACAACGAGACAGTTTGAATGATCATACTACTTGACTTGGCGAAAGCTTATGATAAGCTAAGCTAGTCTTACATCAGAGAAATGCTAAAAGCTTATGGTTTTGACCACTTCAATCATGCTTAATGGAGCACCCTCAAGAAAATTCATGCCTTCTGGGGGTCTAAGACAAGGAGATCCACTCTCCCCCTTCCTGTTTGTGCTCATGATGGAAGGGCTAGGCAGAGCGATAAAAATGGCAAGTGCTGAGGGAAGAATCCTGGGTTTGAAACTCACCACAGATGGTGCGGCTTCAACTCACCAACAATTTGTGGATGACAGTATGCTGCAGGTCATTCCTACAGTCAAGGAAGCCAAAACATTTAAATGAATCCTGAATGACTTTGCCATGGCCGCTGGTAAAGAGGTAAGCCTTGAGAAATCAAAAGTTTTCTCTTTTAACACTCACATTGCTATTCAAAGAAACCTTACCAGAATTCTAGGGTTCCAAAGGGATCAATTACCCTCTAAGTTAAATAATGAATCCATACAGGTGAGGGTAGTTTTAAATAGAGGAGGAATGACCTATTATAGAGTTTTATGAACCCAACGTTTCAGACTACCAAGTGAGTCCACAATCAAGGGATGCGACAATAGATATTCTAGAATATCTGGGAGGGGTATTCTAGGCTTCCTAATTTGGGATGTATGGAAAGAACACAATGACAGTATTTTCAAAAGAAAAACTAGCTCAACCCAGAACACTATTGCACAGATATTAAGATAGCTCAAAGATACTGTTGGTGCCATGTTATGGAGACCTCCTGAGGAACCGACTCTACCCCAGTACAAGTGTACGCTGTTGTAGTTGGGTCTCTAGTCGCAAGTTCCATGGAGCATACACAAGGAGGTAATCTAGATAAATGTTGATAAAGACTTTTGGCAACCTCCACCTCATGGTTTCTAGAAAATTAATGTAGATGGAGCTTCTAAAGGTAACCCAGGGATGGCTGGGTTTGGCAGGGTCATCAGAGATGAGCAGGGGTGCATAAATGATATATTTCATGGTCATATGGGAATAGCTAAATACAACATGGCGTAGCTCATGGCCTTAGAGTAGTGCCTGGAAATACTAATTGAGTCAAATTCTCACAATGCATTTATTAAATCTGACTCAGAATTGGTTATTAATGTGGCCAAGCACATCTGCAATGCAAAAGCACCTGAAAAAATATCCAAACATTGGTGACTTTTGCAAGTCTTTCAACGCATTCATTCCCACCTACAAACCCTGAGACCGGTCAGCCTCGTTCATGTGTGAAGAAAAGCCAATATGCTAGTTGATCATCTAGTGAATGGAGTGTTGTGCAAAGAAAGTTACAACATGCATGAGTGGGATTCAACACCCTTGGGGAATTTGTGGGAGGATTGTGAAAGAGAGGCAAACAAAGACATGGAAAACTTCCATACCATTAGGTCTGAACAAGAAGAAAGACTAGTGGAAGCCAGAGAAAGTAGGGTTGTTAGCGTTTCTTAACTGTTTGATTTATAAAAAGGCGGGGGGGTGGGTGGAAGAGAGAAGAAAATTGCTCAAAATAGATATTTACATAGGGGGGAGGCATCGCTTGGTAATCAACAGGTCTCTTAGTAGGTCACCACCCACGGTCCTAAATACCTTTGTAATTGTATGGCCATCAGGTGGAAAAGAAATCATAGGATAACCACAAAAGTGGACCCGATGCTTTATAGATAAATCATTTATTTTCCTCATCGAGTCTGAAAAGGAAATTAAAGACCATGTTGGTTTTTGCTCCGATATCTTGGAGGAACGTCATATCATCAGGGGCTTTATTGTATGGGTTTCGGGTTTTAAAGTGCTTGAAACTTATGTTTCAAACCAGATCTGAACATTCTTTAAACTCTAGCTCACTTTCCTTATCAGGTCTGTGCACTGCGTTAAAGGGACACTTGTTGCCAAAATGCTAGTTTCGTGACCGTCGGATCTCACAAGATCTTGGATGGAGATTTTTTTGTAAGCCTCAGATTGAGGGGTTCGGGTTATTTTTCGGGATGTGTAGTTGGTTACCTTTTATAGGGTTAGCTTGTGTTGGTCCTTACAATGTAAGGCCTTGTAGATTATGTAATATTTCTGATTAATAGAAGGCTCCACTCTTATTTGACCAAAAAAAAAAGTAGGGTTATTAAAAATAATTATTACTAATGTTGCTGATGTGATTAATTAGGGATCGCTTAGTGGCAACATAAGAACCTGTGAAAGGTAAAATGTTGCAATGTGTATTGCAATTGCAAATGAGAAGGTATATTGTTTAATGTTATGATATGCAAGGTATGGGAATTTTTTTTTATAAAATGCCTAATGGTTATTATGCGTAAAATTTGAAATAAATATCACTTGTCTGATAAGAGATATCAAATATGAATTTTTGTCAAGCTTACTTTTACAAACTATGAAGCCTATGTTGACGGTCAAGAATGAATGTATGATGTACTTAAATTCTTCTTTTTCTTTAATGTTTATGTGCATATGGTAAGTTATGTCAATTAGATTGGGAAAACATATTAAAGAGAATTTCACATGTTGGATAGTTATATATAGTTGTGAAAGACCAAGGAGGCCTTCAGTTACTGGCAATTTCCTACCTAGTTTTCCTCTCCCTAGAGAGAGATGATATTGGTAAGGGAAAAGAGTTGGCCAAGAGGGTAAAGAGGGGAAAAATCCTAAGGCTTCATTTTGGAGCATGTCTGATGATGCCCTAAGGGTGAGATGTTGAGCTATAATTCATCATGGACAGGACTATATTAGAGAAATATGCAGGACACTACCAAGATGGATCCTATGTTAGACATAGTGTGGTCAAGGTGAGAGAATTATATAGAATGTGAAATTGCCTCGATTTGGTTATGGAAACTAATTCGCATTGCTTGGGAGGAGCATTCTTTTGCCATCATTGGTTTTCATAACAGAACAAATTAACTAATAAGTTGTGTTATGTTAAAAAAGCGTTTTCTATATGATTATGTAAGAATTATATGTACATCTTTATAGGAAAAGAGACTAGTTCTTAGAAAGGAATTAACATAAGTGTAAGTTCCTTTATTGTATTACCATTCTTGTGAACGTCTTTAGTTGGGTCTAAGATAGTATGCACTTGATGTAACTATTGATCATTTTGATGATTCTAGTGTTAGGTACTCTCTAAGTACTTTTAGAAGTACTCTGTGTATGTCTTTACTGGGGACTAAGATAGTGTACACTTAGTGCAATGATTTATCATTTTGATGATTAGAGGGTTGGTTCTCTATGAGTACTCGTGGAAATATTATGAATAAAATATCACTTGACTTAGAATAAATTATTAATTATTGAAAATGTTGTAGTTATTGAGATTATATTATATTTGTTGATTAAACATTACATGGTTCTTTCCATGGAGGTTGTGAAACCACCCAAGGTTCTTTTTGTTGGGCTATCAACCCACTCTTAGAGTGTTCACCACAACTAAGAAACCAGCTAGACTAAAAATTTCTGCATAAAGTGACTTTGATTTCTAAGAATAAATGACAATTAACAATAAGTCATTATAGAGATTTTGTTTTGTTTTGTTTTGTGAAATTGAATAATTAGTAAGTGATTAAAAATAGAAATTGAACACTTTTGTAGTTACAAATGCTTGTGATTATTGAGAACATTATTTTGTTTTCTTATTGGTGTAAAATTCTTCAATTTGAAGCAGAAGGATTCCCTTTTGATTGTTCTAAAATAGATGGCAAAGTGAAAGTTGATGATGAAGACCGAGGACGGTATTCCATTTAGGGGGAAGTACGTAATATCCCTACCAAAACTCATGTAATTACATAATATGAAAATATTATTAGCTTTCCAACATCTGGAATCAAGAAGTAGTTATGGAATGATTGCAACTACAATATGATAACCATATGGTTCATTCCAATAAAAGGGAGTTGGGAGAGGATTTAGTGGATAGAGGAATTTCGTTATAAAAAAAAATAAGCCTAATGATACAATTAATCAAGCTTTGTTCTATGGAGAATTAGATCCCAAGGGATCAAAATTCGTTATTCTACAAGTTGGTCCTTGAAAACATTGAACTCAATTGCTCGACGATATGAAACTGCATGTGAGAAGTGAGAAGGGTAATTCATAGTCAACATATAATCAACAATTGAATTTGGAGATGACTATTGATTTTGAATTATACCTATATATGTCTGAGGTGTTCAACAAAGAAGAGACTATCAGTCAACAAGTTTTGTGGGCTCACTTGCTGCCCACTCTTTTGAGGATATTATTATATGGGCACTAACCATGACGGATTAAACGAAATGAATGGACACTCACCAAATGTTTTTTGCTATCCCACTTTGTCGTTAATTGGAGAAAATAATACGGGGAGTTGTTGTGGAAGAGGTTGCACAATGAAATCCAGGCATAAAAAAGATAAGTTACATGTGCATTAGATTCTTTCAAGACAAATAGATATTGATATGTTAAAAAGGATGGATGTTATGACAATTTTCTTGCATGCTCCAAAAGACTAGCTAATTGTAATAAACTCTGTTGAAAAGAAACATATATTGCATGCAAGAAATGATAATTAATGTGTTAGTTTCTCGAAAAAGAACTATATTTTGCATTCAAGAAAGCTAGCTATTATGTATTTGAATTCTTGGAAAGGAAACATGAGATTATATGCCCATAGATAATCATTACTAATGTTCTTGAAGAGAATGTGTGTTTTATATATACAAAAACAATAGCCATTAAGATAACTTCTTTTTAGAACAAGAGTGCATGAGATGCATGCATGAAAAGAATCTCAATTAAATTATTTTTGTATTTGCATGCATGGAAACAATAGCTAATGAGTTAAAAGGAAATATGTGTTTGTATTCATGGAATAGAAAAACTATTGAACAAGATTTATTTAAAGGAATATATGATTATTTTTATTAGTTTCTTGAAAGAAGAACTTGTGATTATATAAACATAAATAAAAGGTATATAGCTAAGTTATTTGAAAATAATATGTGTAAAATGCAGAAAACAATAGCCATCGTGTTAATTTTCTCTTGCTACCATCTTGAAAAGAGAAAAGTGTGTTTGCATGCACAAATGAGTGGTTGTTATGCATTTGAACCCTTGTAAAAGAGAAATGTTTTTTTGCATGAAATAATTAGTTAGATCCCTTTGGAAAGAAGATTTGTTTTGCATGCAAGAATAATAGCTATCATGTCAATTTCTTTTGGAAAGATTATGAATTGGCAAACATGATTATGTTAGCATTCTTTTGGGAAGATTATGCATTTGCATGCAATATTATGTTAGCTTCCTTTTGAGATAATGTATCTGCATGCATGAATAACAAATATTGTAAAAAATGTATGTATTTAGATGAAAAATTATAGCTAATGTGTCAATTTCCTTTAAAGGAATAAGGAGAATTGCAGTGGTTTTTCTTTGGAAAAGGGTGTGGATTTATGTGACAGGAATAATAGTTAATGTGGTATTTATTTTGGATATATTTGACCTCTTTTTATGTGAAAGAAGGTAATAACTATGAAGTTTCTTTAATATTATTGTGTCTTGCTTCTTGTGATACATGTGGAATAGGGACAAGTGAGCACACTTTGCTAATCTTATGTATTTTACCTTATGCATGTAAGAATTTGGATGGACAAACATGTGACATAACCACACATATGTAAAAATAAATAGACATGTTTTGGTAGTTATATATCTTTAATTGATGCATGTGCAATGTTATTAAAAGATGCATGTCTCAATAATTTGGTTACAGTTCATTTATGGACATGAAAAGATGTTTGAAACGTCACTAGTAAAGATTATTTATTTTAACTAATTATGATATCAAAGTTTGTTCATGGTAGTAATGGTAGGGAAGGATGGTGACTTACAAAAGGATAGATTATGTTAAATATTGTGACATGTAATGAGCTAGTGGTCCATGCAGATTGAAGGATTGTCAACTACAAGATATTCCGTTGATGGAAAAAGCCAAGTCGCAAAGACATATGTTCAAAGATTTGTGGGTAAATGATATCATGATTATTGTAATATCTTTTAGCTATATATGATTCATTTATGATGATATTTATTTGTAAGATTTTATGACAATGGTCCAGGAATGGAATCCCTTACAAGTCATTCAGTGAGGGTTGAACACCCTCGCAAGCATTTAATAAAATTAAACGTTTGTTGGTTTTCACACTACGAGGTTCCAAGGCATATCTATGTCCAATGACGTGATTTATTATTGTGCCATTCTTATGATATTGATCCCTTGCATGATGTGTTATTGATATTATCAAGTCTGTGATTAACTAACTGAGTTAAAAGAATCATGGAATTGATGCAAGGCTACAACAAGAAGTTTATGTTAATGTGTTCAGAATGGATATTACGCTATGTAACTTACAATTCATTTACTAAAGTTACTTGATGTAATAATGAAGATTTTATCTAATAGTTAATGAAGGAAAATGAAATAGTAATTTGGAAAGTTACATGTTGGTAATTGTACAAAAAGTTTCTAACTCTATGCGGTTTTATATGAAGTTACGAGAGAATGTTACATTGACCTAAAAAACTAACTTAAAAAATGACCAAAATATAAAGTAGTAAGAAAAGTCGAAATATGTTAACCATATATGCTCCATACATCACTCTCATTGAAATATTTTATCTAACTACTTATGTAGTAAAATGTCCACATTAAAATGTTTTTTTGTTATAAATATATTTT
>APFE031147433.1:0-16496 GCA_000404065.3 Pinus taeda | reverse complement strand
TTTCAAAAATGGCACACTTTATTCCCTGTTATAAAACTAGTGATGCTTCTCACATTGCTAACTTGTTTTTTAAAGAAATTGTAAGATTGCATGGGTTGCCCAAAAGCATTGTTTCAGACAGGGATTCAAAGTTCGTGGGACATTTCTGGCGAACATTATGGAAGAAGCTGGGGACTAAGCTAAATTTCAGCTCAGCCTACCATCCTCAGACGGATGGACAGACTGAAGTTGTGAACAGAAGCTTAGGCAATCTTTTGAGGAGTCTTACTGCAGAGCATCCAAAGCAATGGGATCAGGTATTGCCGCAAGTTAAGTATGCATATAATGATTCGCCAAACAGGAGTACAGGACAGAGCCCATTCCATATTGTTTATGGAATGCATCCTAGAGGAATATCTGAACTAAGAAATTTGGGGAAAGAAGAAATGAGGAGTGCAGAAGGTGAAGACTTTGCTTCTAGGATGCAATCAATTCATGAACAGGTGAAACAACAGCTGCAAGATAGCAACATCAAGTATAAAGCCAGAGTGGACATGAAGAGAAGAGAAGTGAATTTTGAAGTTGGAGACTTGGTGTTAGCACATCTCAGGAAAGAGAGATTTCCAAAAGGTGAATACAATAAGTTGAAATCTAAGAAAATTGGACCATGCAAGATATTGAGGAAGTTCTCTGCAAATGCTTATGAGATTGAACTGCCACCTGGTGTGGGGATATCACCAATTTTTAATGTTGCAGACTTGTATAAATATCAGGATACAGCTACAGATGATGATGGTGCAATATAGGATCAAGAGACTACAGAGGTTAATTGGGTAAAACAGCTGCCCATAGCAAGGAATTTACAGCCAGAAAAAATCCTAGACAAGCAGGTACACAAGAAGACAAGGAGACGGGAATACTTCCAGTATCTGGTCAAGTGGAAAGGACAGCCAATCACTGAAGCTACTTGGGTCACAGAAGATGTTCTACAGAAACTGGGCAAGTCTGTAGATCAGCTCATGGACAGGAGCCCATGAAGATTTTTGTCCTCAGGAGTCTGATGCAGGAGCATCTGATTCAGAGGAAAAATCTTCTGATTTATTCCATAAAAAAATCAAAGAAAAGTCTACAGGCAAGGAGTGGGATCCTTAGCCTGCTGTTTCCCATGTTTTTAGTTAGATTTAGAAATAGAATATGCCATCTTTTTAGATAGAATAAGGCATGACAAAGAAAAGCTAAGATTTTTTAGGTACTGTTGCTTTGTTTGAGTAATTGCTTTTGTAATAAAGCAGCTAGAATAGGAATGGAAAAAAATCAGCTGTTAAGTAGGGAAGTTTCTTCTAGAGTTAGATTTTCTTTTATGCATGAAAAAAGACAGTGTGGATTAGTATAGGAAGGAGCGCGGACCCTTGAAAAAAGATGTTTTTTTTGTTGTGTAAAAGAAAGGAGGAGCGCTGTTCATAAGTGTGGATGGATTGAATAAAACAATCAATAAATATATTTCATAGACCTGGCGGTGTCGATTTGATGTGAATGCCTGTAAATTGGTGCGAATACTGTAGAGTTTTATATGTCTGTGGATTTAAACTTGAAGGCTGTGTAAAAAAACACCACATCGCATGACCAATACTTTGTATTATTCTGTGGATGCAAACGCTGTCATTTAATTTGAAACAGTATTGTTTGTTAAATTGTATGCATCGGACTGTGGGTTCGTCCGCGCTGTGCGCTACCTCCATAACCAAAAGCTGTGCATAATTAAGGCGAACCGTGGTTGTATAAGGTTGATCAATCCACAGATGATGAAGGCGAACATGGTTTGTTTAATGTGATAAAGAGTGTTAACCTCTGCGCGCGGCCTGTCATAGTAGAATACGCGCTGATTTAAATTTAATGGTTTTGAATTGGGTTTAGTTCATAGAAGTTTGTTGTGTTGGTGACAAGTGCGTTGGTTACAAAGGAGGTTGTGGGGAATTGAATGACCCGTGGAAAGCTGTGTGCCACCGTTGCCTGGAGTAATATATCCACATTCATAGATTTGTGGAAAGAAGGATTTTGTGTGCAGAATATTTATATACCGTTTCCTTTAACATTGTGACAGATCTACAAGGCATTATATATATTGCAGGGAGAGAGAGTTCATGACTGAGGGTCTTCAGGAATTAGCAAAGGAACAAATAGAAGAGATAGAAGATATCGCCACCAAATTTGGAAGGTTGTCATTGCAACCAGACAGCAGTCCATCAAGCTTCTCTCCTGTCTGATGGTCCTCCTTTCCTCATTTCATAAGCAGTTGGAATTCCATGCAGTTGTGACATTTTAAGGTTTTGAAGATTCTCCTTTTCTTCTATTGCAGAAACTTTAGATTCAAACCTAGGGGACAAAGATCTTAGAACTTTTTCAACTACAACAGCCTCCTTTACTTCTTCACCCAAATTTTCAATACAATTAACATCTCATCTACACGAAGAAAATAGTTAGCCACACTTTCATCATTGTACATTCTGAGATTTTCATACTGAATTCTGAGGTTTGAAGTTTTGCTCGTTTTACCTGATCATCTCCTTCATAGCTCAGAACAATCTTGTCCATATTTCCTTAGCAGATTTATACTGGCATTGACTTTGACAAATTCAGATTGTGATAGACATCCAAAAGAGTATTGACCACCTTTGCATTCGTTTCATATTTCTTCTTCTCAGTCGGATCTTGGGATTTGATGTTGGAAAAGTATATACCCTGTATCTATGAATTCCCAAACTTCAGTACCAGAGATTGAAGATAGGCAGTAATTCTACCTTCCAATATACGAAGTTTGTTCCCATCAAAAAACCGGTGGCTTGATTGATGTTCCCTCTCGTAGTTGCTCATGATGAAAGATCTTCCTTCAAGCGATCAAGCTTCTTCAGAAGAACCTGGCTCTAATACCAATTGTTGGAAATAATACTGAGAGGGGGGGTGAACTAGTATTATCAAGACAAATATTCTTTTTCAAAAACAACTGATATACACTACTTCAGTTTATTAAACTTGCGTATATACGCGATTATGCAGAAGGAAACCCGCGTATACAATGCAAATTGTTAATTTACTTTATTTTTCTGATGTTGATTGTTAATCTGTATTTCATAATCAAATAACCAGTAACCAGAAATAGTAAAGTAGAGCAGAAAGACAATCGCACACAAAAACACAAGATATAAGGTGGAAACCCAATGTGGGTGAAAACCACCTGCTGCAATTCGTCTCTATCTTTCTTTAATTAGAAACTTCTTTTTACAATGTACTGGTGTAGACCTTTACGCAGGCTGCAACCTGCAGAGAGCTACTACTCTCTCTCGTTCTCCAGCTTCTCCTGGAAGGGAGCTACAACCCCCTTAGCTCTTGCACTAGCCAAGATACTAGTACGTAGGTGCTGGCCTACAGAATGCTACAACCTTCTCTTTCTTCCAGGGACCACATTTAAAAAAATTTCAGACTGGATCCATGAACATCAATCAATCATCAAGAATTTCTCCATTAACCAATCTCCTTTCACCAATTAGATCTGAAACAAGTAGATACTTCTCTGACAGCTGTACCCAAAACATAGTACCAGAAACCACACACCAAAATCTGAACCCAGAACACTGCAGCAATAAATAGAAGCGACAAGATCACAGTTTAAAACATATACACTACTTTATCAGCCTGAAACCTGCGTGCATACACTTCTGTGTATGGAACAACCTGCGTATACGCGTCTTGATTTCACTGAACCTGCATGTATACGCGCCTTAGCTTCACTGAACCTGCGTAGAGATCTATAAAGGATAATTCACTCTTTCAGATATTCAATCACTAATTAACCCAGATTATTAGACTTATAGATCAAGAAAGCGCCACATCTAGCATATCAAAATCATACAAAGATACTATCATTCAAGCTTAAAGATTATGACCCATGAATAGAAATTATCCTTCTTTTGCGGTAAGGTTCCTCCTTCATTCAGATCTAGATCTGCATCATAACCCAATTACCAATATACCAGCTCTAGCACTTTATCAGATATTCAATAATTATTCAGATCATTCTTTGTCACAAGATCTCCTTCCTCTTTTATAGCCTTAGGCCTTGCATAATACCACGGTCCAAAACCATAACATTTCAATACCATGAACCCAAAACTAGGGATCAACACATCTGACGAGACGCCATGGTCCAAAACATAGGTTCAAATCCCAAGGACTAACTACCATGGACCAAGAGTATGATCCCCAACATATACGCGCTTTTGTAATGTATAACCTGCGTGTATACGCGTCTTCGTCTAGATGAACCTACGTATATGTCTTTTTCTTCTTCCTGAGTGCCTGAACTGAGATATGTTACCAAAGAGAGTTGCCATCAAGGACAACACCTGTGCCATAGCTCCAAACCTGTGCCATAATGCCAATAGGTAGGGTATACTTCTTTTAATTCTAAGATTGTGTATTATAAAATGCTTTTGGATTTTCTTGACTTGCCTCCAAGTCTCCCAAGAAATGCTATAAACAAAAACTTCATAACTATATAGAATCATAGGGATAACAAGAATGTAAAAAAGAAACTTCCTTATTTCCCTAAACCAAAACTTGGCTTCTCTACAATTATTTTTAAGATCATAAAAAGGTTTTCAACATATGATAATCTTTTTTTTCACATTAGATATAGTTTAGCTTATGATAGATTCCAATATATTTATTTGATGGTCTTATTCCAAGTTGTGGTTATCATAGACAAATTTAGGGTAAGCAACATTTCTAGACTTGATGATCATTATCTTTGTTTTATCATTGTTCACAATTACCCCATCGCTAGTGCAAAAATATTTAAGAATTTGAGGTTATTTTTCATGGTCAGAAGGATTCATTGGTTAAAGATCAATGCCATCTATATATAGGATAAATGTGATAGCTAGCCCTAGGAGGTTTGTGCCTACACACATTTCTTGTCCTAAGCAAGATCCCAACTTCTCTATATAAATACCAAAAAGAGTAAGAGATAAGGAAATCCTTGTTTGGCTCATATATTATAATAGGTTTCTCATAACCTTATCAATATATATCTTGACTCAAATGGGACCCCAATATCTTCTATGCTCTCCTAAAGGTTATTTTGAGGAGCTATATCAACTAAAACAACATAGGAGATTGTCTTCACTATTTCAATGCTCTTATGTTATAACCATATGAGTAATTAAATGATCTAAAGTTGATCAATAACTTCAAAAGCTAGCCTTCCCTTTAGCTCTCTTAGATTATGGTATTTTCATCTGACTAGGAAAGCACTTTGCCTCCTAGTCCCTTGGGGATGTTTCATGAACATGTGTATGTATTAGTTTAGGTGGGTGCTTGACCTTAGTTAGAGAGCTAGCATGGTACCCTTAACTAGGAGGTTTTTACCATGACAAATTTGATGACTAACCCATTGTGCACACATAGCATGGAATTTGGTTGCTTAATTAGGGGAGGTACATACCTAGGAGGAGCACTAGGAACTTAGACGAGGGAACTTAGTCCTTGGATCTTGAGACTTTGTGACATATACATTTGACTTGATGATGCTTAAATATGAGGAGCATACTTCATGGAGGTTTGTGAAGGATCTACACATATACGTTGAAGAGCAATAGAACTCTGTAATCACATTGTCACATATAAGAGTATAAATGGGCACATGAGAGGACACTTGGATGGACAAGAGTATAATTGAGCACATGAGAGGACACTTCGATGGAAAAGAGTATAATTGGGCACATGAGAGGACACTTGAATGAACAAGAGTATAATTATGGCCCATAGTTAGAGGAGGAATGCTTTGCATGAGAACACTTGGATGGTGGACCACAATGGAAGAGGTAGTGTTGAACTAATAGGTTGTCGAAGATTGCACTACTTTGGAGAATGAGTATTGGACCCAAGGATGATCATGCTTGAATGGAATTTCACTTTGGGGGTTGGATAAACGCTATTTTCACACATGTACACCCTTGTATTGTAGAGTTCTCTACTAACGGTTACCTTGTTGGTTACTTCTATGGACTAATTTCCTTATTTTTTAAAAAATTCCAAGCCTAGATGACTAGTGTATCTCAATTAAACAAGTAAATTGTTGAATTTAATTAATGTAAAAATTAAATTCAACCCATAGCATTAATCACACAAAAATTGGAAATTAAAAGATGGAATCATAAAACTAGTTACACACACAATTAATTACTCCTTGAAAATGAATTTTCCATTCATTCGAAAGAATTAGTAAGAAACTTCCACAAACAACTACATAATTACAAGATCAACCAATTTGAATAGAATGACTTATCAAGAAGTTATGACCTACTATGTAAGTATACAAAATGCACATCCAACTATATGGACTATGGGACCTATTCATATGATTGTACAATATTTATATAGACATACATATGTTATACAAAAAATGTCGGACTCTATTTTGGTGGACCATTTCTTAAAAATTATAACGTTGGATACTGTTCAATCTCACAACCATTTATGAAATGTGACACTGTTTACAAAATATACAACTGTTTATAAAATATGACATTTCCATTTCTGTCGCATCATGTGCGGAAAATGATGTCCGACATTACTTATTGCCATAAATTCAAATGTTTATTATCGTTTGGATTGAATGCGTATGGCCCAAGTAAAGAATCTCATTTTATTTCAGACATTTCTGAACTTTTTGATATTAGAAAGCAATAACAGGTAACAGGTCACGTGATAGTTGATCATGGTCGATGAGACGATCGTTCTTGATAATAAGCAAACCTGCCCACCAAGTTTCATGGTTGATAATAAGGAAACTTGCTCACCAAGTCCCGTAGTTGATCGTAAGGAAACTTGCACAGCAAGTCAATATTGTTGTTATTAATTATAAGATGAAATAAATACAAAAGCCATTGTTTTCAAGGTGCCAACACTTTTTTTCATACAGCAAGTCAATATTGTTGTTATTAATTATTAATATAAGATGAAAAAATACAAAAGCCATTGTTTTCAAGGTGCCAACACCCTTTTTCTTTTGGGAAAATGATTGTATAAGCTAAGGAAACATTGATTATATTGAGGAAAGTTCACGAGTTATACAAACTAGCTTAATCATTCAACTTGATTTCGTAAATTATATATGAGAAATTGGTAAAAATAATATATGTTCAAACTCAAAATAATATGACTTAATATCCCATCAATAAACCATCCGTAATCCAATCCAAACACTTAAATGACTTAAAAAAACGTTAATAAATCATATTAATAAATGTAATGGAGAATTACATATATATTGGTGTTCTCCACTATAAAATTGGGGTAGGGAAAAATTGTTGAATGTACAAAGAAAGTTAATTTATTTCATAATCATTCGAGGTGTTTTGGTATACGAAGAAGTGAGGAAAATGAAAAATAGGGTAGGCAAAAGACTATTATGGTATATGAGGCTGATGACGTTGCTTAGGTCAATCATTAACATTTGCCATTTGTAAAGCAACGAGTGTATCTTATGCACCAAAAACATGAGGCGGGTACGATCAAGGGGAAACTTCGTCATTATACAATAAGAGGGAAACCCACTCAACCAATCACAATGAAAATAAATAAAAATAAAATATTAAAAATAAATTAATTAATTTTGTTTACTATGTTAATCTTATAATTTTTTTGTTTAATTTTCGGTCAAATGGTTTATTAATTGTTCGTCAAATACGTACAACCGGGATAATAAGATTGAAGAGAGAGGTAAGTGGAGGGAACACAATTAAATAAGATTGTGTTGATATTAATATTAGTAAGGTGTAGAAATTGCTTAACAAAAAGATAATATAAGTGACCATGGGAGAATTACCAATGAATTTTAAGAATATGGAATTTGGAATGAAATCAAAGAGTGAAGATACATGTGGTTAAGCTTTTAAACATACATTTTCACATGAATGTGTAGTATCGTTTCTCATTTTTCTTTTAGCTCATTTACAATATAATTTTAACCACTTGTATTATAAGACATAATACATCATAATGCAAAGACAAAACAAGAAGTTATATATTACATCATTGGATTTATATGATGCAATTAGTTTCATATTTATATGAAGCTATTTAGTTTAAATATTATGTTATTATTAGTGTATATGTAAATAATTGGTTCACTTTATTAAGATGAAATTTGAACTTTTGCTTAATTTCTTTTGTTTTCAAATTCAAATGTTAAACTACCAATTTTATTTTAATATTTTAATATTTTGTTTGACTAGGAACCATCTTTTCAAATTTAATGTCCTTCATGCCAATTGGCTAAACCATTATTAACATTTGTACTGTAATTTATTTAAATTGCATCCCAATCATGACTTATTTTAATTGTACCTTCTGGACTTTACACGCCTGTCATATATAGGCTTTTCCTATTTCTGCGACCATAGCAATATTAATGCGGTCTGACATGGAGCCGATATAAGACGATACAACACCCCGGTAGATGATGAGAGAGAAAAAAAAAATAATGACGTGTTGTATCATCTTATATCGACCCATATCAGACCACATTAATATTACTATGTTCCATATCAGACCACATTAATATTACTATGGTAACAGAAATAGGAGCCCCCGTCATATATATTGATGCTCTGTCATACTTATCATAACTAACATACCTCCGCATTAACTTCTGACGCTAATCCATTCAACGAACATCCAACGTTATACCTTATGATATTAATTTGTGTTAATAGTATGAGTAGTTTGTCATGGATTATTACATGGAGGTATAAGTTTAATAAAAAATATTATAAATGATGTGCATATGTAATACGGAGGGATAAGGTTACATGTGTGGAGCTTTTTTATACGATGATAAATCGTAAAAATGTTTTAGAAATGATGTGGATATGTAATATGGAGGGATTAGGTTATGTGGGTGGATCTTTGTTATAGAATGATATTTTAAAATAAATTTATATTATTTTATTTTCAATTTGAAAAATATATAATCAAAATTCTTCTTATTTTACTATATTTATTAATGAATATTTTATATTAATTTTATATAAAATATTATAGTGATTTTATATATTTTATTCCGGAGACTATTTAATTAAGTGTTATCCATTTAATTAAGTGTTATCATATGGAATATAATGTTAATTATGAATTTTAAAAGGCAAATATTTGTAAATTGAAAATAAAATAATATTGATTTAAATATTAATATTATAATCATTAAAAAACTTTTATAATTTTTTTTAAGTTTTTTTTCATATAATTATAAAAATATAAATTTTTATTTTAATAATTTTATTTATAAAATTCTATTATTTATTTAACGTATTTTCTCTTGCTGCAAATGATTTTTTTTTTTATTGTTAATGATATCACTGTTTTTTTTCTAAATTAACCTTACTTTTTGGTTAACTCGACGTTGATATCGAATAGATATAATTTAATATGCATTTATCAATACTTGTATATATGTTGTCATTGCGTTATGAATATTTCGAAGTTGTTAATTTAATTTTTTTAAACGTTATATCATAATCATTTAGATGCTTTGAACATAGTGTGTAGTTACTGATTTGCGTATCGTATCACATAACCATCGCCGACACTTTCTGCACAAAAGAGATGAGGCATGTACAATTTGGTGGCGGCTTCATCATTATACAATAAGAGGGAAATTTATTCAACCAATTTTTTTCAAAGAAAAGAATCAGTAACCTTTTATTAAAAATATAATGAAAAGTTACACTTTCAAATGCAGCTGCCGCAAGGGCACTAGTGCTACGTTAGAAGACTAACGCGTACAGAGAGAAAGAGAAAAGGAAGGAGAGAGAAGGGAAAAAGGGGGAAAAAGCCCCAGCAGTGAGCAAGACACATGCATCAAGTTTTCCGCCCCTTTTTCTTTTCGACCTTGCGCCACTCACCCAGAGTGGGCTCGGTCGAAACAATGACTAACTGAGATGGATCGGTCATCTGCCCTGATTCTTTGTCTGAGTCTGATGTATCTGAATGGTGTTGCCGTTTATTGCCTCCTGAATTCTGATCCACATTTTTCATCTCTGTTTTGTCATTCTGGGTCTCTACCTGATTTGAATGTGGCTGAGAATCCTTGTTAGCTGCTGAATTTTCCTTCTGATTTTCTGTTTCAAACTCCTCAGTGGTGATATCATCCTCCTCTGCCTCTGTTTCTTCCTCTTCTGTTACCGAAGGGGCCTTCTTTCTTGCTGTTCTCCTGTTTAAGACTTCATCTAAATTCTGCCATCCTCTGGGCTTCCTTTGTTGTGGCTTGCTCTTGCTGGGACATGCTTTGAGCAAATGACCTGTTTGTTGACACCCCCTGCACCGAAATGCTGTATTCTCATAGTCCAAGGGCTGTTTCCATTGAGTATTGTTAAAGTTCAGGAAAATGCTTTCTGGTAGGCCTTGACTAAGATCTACCTCGACGCATATCCTAGCAAAAGTGAAAATTCCTTTTAAATGCCTATCTGTATCAATCTTTAACATTTTCCCAAGGGTATTCCCTATGGCTGTTAAAGTCCTGAAGTGCCAGAAGTGTAAAGGTAAGTTATGCAGTCTTACCCATACTGGCATCCTTGATACCACTATGGTGTTTGCGTCAAAATCTGGAAACCATGGGGTGACAAATAAACCCGCACTACCCCAGAACCATGGTCCTTCATTGAGAATTTTTTCCTTATTCAACCAATTATAATGAAAATAGATACAAATAAAATATTAAAAATAAATTAATTAATTTTGTTTATAATGTTAACTTTATAGTTTTTTGTTTAATTTTTAGTCAATGGTTGATTGATTGTTAGTCACCGTATTTGCGAATACGTTATATACCCTGTGCAATAGGGATAATAAGACATGATGCAATATGTTATGATTAAGCAAATTTTAAGTGTAAAATGTTGTGTTATAATCGAAGTAACTTTGGGAATAATATGTACATTTCAATTTCATGTGTATCACATTTAAGAAAAGATTTGGTTTGATATGTGTTACACATATTTTTTATTTGGGTGCAATGCATGTTGTGTTGCACCCTTCTTCTAATTATGAGCGAAATGCATCATATCACATGGAAACAATATTTTGTGCAGTGTGGAATGGATTTTTGGTTGAAGAGAGAAAAGCTTAGGAGAATGTAATGCGCCACAAGGAGAAGATATTGCATGTGATGCTATAGCATGGAAAAGTATTTTTCCTAGCATGATGTATTGTGTGGAAAACAACTGTGTGCTACACACTACAAAGGAGAAAATTGTTGTGTGAAGAAGTTGGTTTGATTCACACAAAATGTCATGAATGAACTATTTTCAAAGAGTTGAAATGTATCACAATAAAGGATATTTGTTGTGATGTAGTCTTTCACGAGGGAAATACCTTGAATGCTAAGTGGTGCAAGAAGAATTTTTTGAAAGGTGCAATGAAGGGAAATTCGCCTTGAATGATTAAAAGAAAATTTATCTTTGTTGCAAAAAATGGAAAATTTTATTGTGCAAGAAGAAAAATTATGGTTGTGCAATGTAGCACATGAAGATACAATTTTAGGTGACACACTATATCTTAGAGATGGGAATTTATTAGAAATGCAATATGTCACAAAGAAGGGAAAATTAAGGCAATGCATTTTTTTTCAAGTAAAAACATATTAGTCACGAAATTTCATAAAGGAATAACTTTTGGAACACATGAAAACCAAAATTTGGCCAAATTTTTTGGAAAAAATATATTATGAAAGTGCTCTTTTGCCACAAAGATAATATCTTTGACAAGACATGACATATAACATGAAAAAGAGTTTTTATTACATGTGACATGTCTTAGAGAAAAAACCTTTTAGAATATGCCTCTCATATCTCTTCTCCATAGCTTCACAAGACCCAGTGCCTTAATCTAACAAACCCTATTGTTTGCATCTTAAATGGACACCTTGAAAGGTGTTCCAATCCATTGTTATACTTGCATCTTTTATATACAAAAAAAATGAATCACTGCCTCTCTAAGGCCTTGTAGACAAACCCACTAATTAAATAGTTCTAAAAAGAAAAATATTGTTAAACACTTGTTCTTATTCCTAAATGCACACACATTTCTGATACATCTTAATGATTTCATTAGCCACTAAGACTATGTGCATAAACCTACTTCTAATCATATAATTGTCCACATTCCTCCCTTCTAGTGCCTTAAAAATTGATTCACGCAACACCATAACATTTAAACAAAACTTATGGAATCTATACGAATACCCTTTTTTCATATGTTTATAAAAAGCTACAAGCTTTCTTCAATGTCCCTTTCTTGGATATAATCCTAAATGCTCACACTAGTTGCCATAATATCAACATTGTAGGAGTCCCTCACTTGACCTTTGACATAAGTTGGAGTTTTCCTTGATGAGTTTATAAAGGTGTGAATGGGACTAATAAACAAGTATTTGGGCATCTTTGGGTGTTTGAGATCATATAACCCTAGAAAACTAAACATGGGTGTGATCATATGGGAGTTGTTTGCCTCTTACCTTTGAATGGGTCAATGATTATCTAAAGGTGGTTATCGCTATGGCTCTCTACATCACTAAATTGAAATTATCCATTATCCTTTCCTATGTTGCTTGAACAACGTGGAATGTTCGTTAATCTTTGACTTGAACAATGACAAGAGAAAACAAGGCAAGGTATACCAAGGGGTTTTGGCCATCCTTGATGGACCAACACATGCTTCGATGAGCAACGATGATAGTGAGATAAAGAAGGTCATGTGAGGTTTTTATCCATAGATTTCCATTGGTGAACCACACATACACACATTACCATACATATATAATTATCTTAACTTTAATTTTATAATTTTTTATTTATCAATTTAATTTATGTACATTATTTCTTAACTTTTAATTAGTTAATTAAGTAATCATTTTAAGATATAAATTATTCATTAAATAACTTTAATAGCTTGTGTCAATATTTTTTTTAATAGTTAAGAAAGAAGAATAATTTTATAATGCTTCTTGATTAGTAAGCAAAGAAATAGGCATTAACATACTCTATGAGAATTCCCCCTTTACCATGTTCAGTAAAAATATTCATGGGTGAATGCATACGGGTTATTCTTTTGGGCCAAATGTAGTGACGGAATTTCAAAATTTTACTCTTTTATCCAATTGAAGCCCTCAAAATTCATATAAGCGTTGTGAATTTTGATTCGTAGTAAAAATACAATTTGTGGAGAATTATTTTGTTGTCCTAATGATATTTTTTTCAAAAACATTTAGTGTCATATATGTCAACTTTCCATTAAATAGAATGCTTATCCTTGCAAATTTTTGCACATATTAAGAGGTATGTGTGTGTTCACGTAGCATAACTTAGTCTAAAATGTGTAATTCAATATGTGTGTGTGTGTGTGTGTGTGTGTGTGTGTGTGTGTGTGTGTGTGTGTGTGTGTGTGTGTGAGGATGATCTACACAGAGAGAACTAAGTCATGCATATTAAAAAAATATTTTTTTATCCAAAATTAATTTATTTTATTTTTATTTTTTGAAGTTGGTGAAGTGATATTTCAATTACATTTTGTAGACACATGTGTTCATGTAAGGTTTCTTTTCAACTATAATAAATTCAAAACCAAGATCACCCTTTTGAAGATGACTAGTAAATAGAGATAGTGGTATTTTTTGACTTTTTTTCGTTGTGTATATTTTATGTTATTGATTTTTATTTAGCCCCTTTGAAACTGTCCAAAAAAAATCAAGAATTATGTTTAAAATAAAATTAGATGAAAAATATCATATGAATTTGAAAATGTCAAACTCATATGCCATTGGATAGAGGATTCCTTCATGAATCCAACATGATCAACTCCTCCACCTAAGGACAAAATTTGCTTTAAGTCTGTCAGGGTACAAAATGGTGTTCTAGAGAACTCTACAGAATGGGAGCTAAAACTCTGTATTTTAGGCCCTCGGTAGCTCGATTGAGTGCTCAAAACGCTTGATCGAGTGCTTGAGATAAAATTTAAAAGAGCTCGATTGAGGGTTTAAGAAACCCTTGATTGTGCCCTTAACATCGTTAAACAGAGGCTCGATCTAGTTTAAGGCACGATCTAGCCTAGAGATCGATCTAGCTTTAAGGCTTGATCTACTTTCAAGGGTCGATCAAGCTACTTTTTTTTAATTCAGTGGTGAGGTTGTATTGGTGGGAAATTTCAAAATCATGGCTCGATCAAGTCACTAGCTCAATTGAGACACTAGCTTGATCAAGCTCTTAGATAAACTTGGGTTACGTGGGAGCTGGATCGAGGGTTTTTTTACCGCTCGATCAAGCTATATTTGAGCCCTCAAACAACTAGATCGAGGGCTCAAACATTGCTTGAATGAGTGCTTAAAATGGCTTGATCGAGTTGTTGTTTTTCACCTAAAACATGCACTCGCTTGCCAAAACGTGTAACCCATCTTCATGCATAAACCCTCCCCTAGTCACTAAATGTACTAAATTCATAAATTAAACAAGGATTCATAAATTTTCCATAATATAATTGTCAAATATCCCACCACCAAATTGGGATATCTATGTTGCCCCTGGTCTTCAGCTAAATTGACATGTCAATTTTAATCTTTTTAAACGATCCTTTCTAAGCATTTCTCCAATTATATTATCATAAAAATATATTACATTTCAATCCAAAAAAATTCAATAATCTTAGGAAAACAATGATGCACTAGAAAACTCATATGTCACACATAAAATCGTGCATCTTACATCATTAAATTATGGGCTTATTATAGTTTCAATAATTTTCATCTAAATTCCAATTTAAAGTTTTTATGGGGAGTGGCCATAGAATAAAAGATAAGCCTAATGTTTGCGAGGAGCTACGAGAAATGTTTTCCATGGATGGAACAAACTGAAAGTAAAAGATCAGAATTATTTAACCTTGTCCAACTATATAGTGTAGTTCACCAATATACTTGTTTAAGAAACAATTTCTATGTAACTCTTACCTGGTATTCTTGCATGTAATGCTCAAAGTCTCTTTGTTTTTTTCCATGTTCATGTTTATAAGTATCTTTATGACATTGCGTTTGAATTTTCTGACTATATTCATTCATTACATGTCTTGTTTATGTGGATCCCTTTCCAACTGGTTCCTTCAAGTATTTAAAATTATTTACCATTCTTACAATAGATGAAAGGTAAGTTGATGGAGTTTCATTATGAAGGTTAAAAAATTAAACACATGATATTTTTCAATATATTGCAAATCAAAATCTAGATGTCTCCTCAGGAAAAACATGAAAAAAATGGAACACACATAAATAAAATTTATAGGAGAGATCACCATTTATAACGTCTTCCTATTAACCTTTCTTGATGCATATCCTATTCAACCTAGACCATTTTTATTATTGTGAATCTCTTCATCATTTCAACACATTTGAGCTTCGATAATATTCTCTTCAAGAAATAGATTAAAGGGTTGGTAATCACATGAGATCCAAGTGAAGAAAACCAACCTACTCAATCTATCAGAACAAAAAGGAAATAGGATGGAGATTTTGATGTATTGAATATGACCCCCAATTCTTTAGATGATTTGCAACTATTTTCTAGTTTATTTGGATACATCACCTTACCAATCATACTCCTTCCATAATTTAAAAATCTAAAATTCCTTGTACCATTTCTCTTCCCTCTCAATGAATTAGGAATTATCACATTTATATTATTATTCTCAACCACAAATTGATTCAATACACTATTGCACATCAACAATAACACAACGACATAAAAATCCACTAACCCCTTTACCAATATCATCCCTTCCATCATCAATCCCTGTTTTACGTATTTGACTCCCTTAAATTCTTAATGTCCTTAAAACCCACCTAATATATATTTGACATAGCATTCAAGAAATGAGAAATATGATGTAATAACAATGAAAGTCAATGAAATTCAAGGAAACACTTTCAATTATTATAGTAAAATTTAAATAATGAATTGGGTGTGTAATTGTTAAAAGAACATGAAATTGCTTGAACCCTTTAAGGAAAGATATCCTAGTTCAAGCACCAACTAAAACAATAGAATGAATATTGCATGAAATTCTTGAGACCCACTTGAGGAAACAATATTATTAATATTAGACAAGCACATACCTTGAGGAAGTTAATGTTAGGAAGAAACTAAAGTATTCAGAGCAGAGAAAACATTGTTATGGGAAATGTATCATTAAAAATTTAAGTACATGAATACCATGAAATTGACTCATTATTTGCATGCATAACAATGGGAAATTAGGAATCTATTACCTTTTTCTACAATGAATTGAAAACTTTACAAATTTTCTTTTATTAGGTATTCATTTTTGCACATACATGTCTCAAGTAACCTCTGTAACCGTAACAAACCTAAAAATTGGAACAATAATTCAAGATTACGAGAATTAACCATAATTTATCTCAC
>APFE031147431.1:78177-99579 GCA_000404065.3 Pinus taeda | reverse complement strand
AATTGTTCATTTATGTAATGTAAAGGAGGTTGCCCCCTCGAAGAGGCTGAATTCTAAGGCATTGATCTATCTTTTCTATCTTTCTTGAAGCTGGTTTCATAACATGTCCCAGCATCAATATACTTTTCAATTGTCATTTTTGTAAACATGAGACTAACTAATTTGCCAATGACTTGGATTGTGAGTGGATCTCTTTTCTTTCTACCAGTTTTATTAATACATAATTCCTTTATTGTTTTTGTATAGATTTGAATATCTTTGATAGCTTGCAACAAAGGAATTTTGACATAAGAATTCTTTAATTCATCTAAGATATCATATTTAGGAAGATAAATTAAAGTTTTCTGCTCTACTAACCTTTCTGGGAAAGGTGGCGTTTGAGTCATAATAGTTTTACTTTTCTAAATTTGATTCTTTGGATTAGATTTTTCAGATTTTTCTCCTTCAATTTTTTCTTTTATGATTGGTGAAGAAACTTTTTGTAGAATTTTTCTATACCTCAAGTGGATGTCTTGAACAATAAGAATAGAATATGTAGGAAATAATGTTGTTTCTTCCACATTATACGCTGACCTTTCCACTTTTTTACTCAGATTTTCTATTGGATGAGATGGTTTGGGTGGTGGTTGGTTAGAAGGTAGTTGAAGCTACTGAGATTGAGTTAGTGCAGACATTGATTGTTGTGTGAATGGATTTGATTGAGGGGATTGTTGGAATTGTTGATATGGAAATGGTTGTTGAGGATATGGCTGTTGATATGACTGTTGATGATAGGATTGATATTATTGTTGATATGGTTATTTAGGGTAAAATTGTTGGGGAGGTTGGGCTCCATAAGCATATCCTCGCCAACTTAGTGAAGGTTGGTTTTGGCTTTGCTAAGGAGGCCACACATGCCATGGCATAGGAGCATTCCATGAATTTTGATACTGAAAATTCTGCGAAATTTGTTGAGGAAACTATTGATATGTACCTACAAAACATGGTTTCCAAGCTCTTCTTGGTGCCATATAATAAAATCCTTGAGTTTATTGGCCTGCTTGCAACTCTTTTAATGTTGGACAATCATCTATGACATGATTTTCTTTACAAAGTCCACAAACATATATATTATCCAAAGGACATTCTCGTAAAGGATGCTTCTTCCTACATTTAGGACAAAATCTTGATAGTATTCTTTCTTTTTCTTCTTGTTTCTTCTTTTTTTTTAAATACATCTACCTGTGTTCCTAAGGTGCTCAAAACATTAGTTTTAAAATTTCTAACGAACTCCCTATTTCTACTCTTGTTACTCCTCCTGTTGCTAATTTAGAAGTTGTTGAAGTTATATCTATTTTTCCCGTTTTAACTCTACCTCTAGAATACTTCTGATAATTCAGCAATTTCATTTAATGGTAAGCATGAAATACCTCCTTTAACCATCACATTGAGAATATCAAGATACTAATTTTGTATTCCTTTAATAAAATTTGTTCAAATGGTATCAAGATTTAAAGAATGTTGTTTGGATTTTTGTAAGTTGTAAAGAAATCATTCTAAGTATTCTTCCAAACTCTCATTTTATTGTTGAGAAATCCTAAAAAAAATAAATCTTTTTAATCTCTAGGCCTACAATAGGCTTGATACTTCTTAAGAAAAAAAAATATTATGTCTTCCCAAGAAGTAATAATGTGTTCTCCTGATCCCATAAACCATTTTAATGCAATTGCTTTAAGAGTAGCAGGAAAAAGATGAAGCTTATGTGTATCATTAGTATAACCATAAGTACGACATAAGATATCAAATTCAAACAAGAATGAATCAAGATCTTTCGAAGACATTCCATATAAATTTGGTAAAACTGAGGGTGGAATATTCTTCATTTTTACCTCTTCTCCAAGAATTTCCCTAGTAACTAAAATTGGGAATCCAAAAGTATCTTTTTCATCATTTTCTATTTCTACATCTTGTCTTCTCTTATGGTCATATTCTCTTTTGGCATCTTCTTCTCTTTTCCTTTCTGCTTCTCTTCTTGTCTCTTCCTCCCTTTCTCTTTGCCATTCTTTTTATTGTTTTTCATATTGTACCCTTTGTTATGGAGAGAGTATTGGGATGTTAGATCCTTTCCCTTCTTTTGCCATATCTTTTTTAGCAGTTTGAAATGCTTCAGTAACAAATTGAAATTGTGTATTTTCAACTTGTTTTTTTGTTTAGAAATAGTTTCAAAGATAGTCTTATCTATTTGTTAAAGAATAGGCTGATCAATTGGTTTCTTATTTCTCTTTATTTTCCTATGGAAGATGTTCTTATTTGTTTTTGTTTTCTCTTCATTTCATAAGCTAACAAAGTTTGTCTTTTTAACAAGTGTTAACCTTTTGTCCTAAACATTGTTTTTCCTCTAACTCTTCTAAAGTTGGTTTTCCACCAATTGGTGTAGTCAATTCAAATGTAGGTAGTCCTACTTCTACCAATGGTTTAGTAGTTAGGGGTTTTGGTTTTGTGTATCTACCTTTTTTGTCTCTTTATTTAGGCATAAATGACCATAATGAAAAATCCTAACTACAAATTTTTATTTTTGTTTTTGTTTAAATATTCCTATTTTGAATAAATCTGAATGTGCTTCCACGGCAATGGCACCAAAAATTTCAAGTCAATTTACTAAGTAAACAAACACAAGTGTTTTACTTGTCAATCCGGGTTTGTAGACTTGGAAGCACATCCAAAGTATATAGATTTAAGGTAAAGTCAATTTCAGAAGGCAAGGCTCAAAGGTGAAAGAAAATGCATATTACAAATAAGTTCTAAGTTTAAAGAAACTAAAAAGTCTCTGATTCAAGATGTAGTAAGCGAAGGAAGCGGCTCCTTACTTAGGAGGTCCTTGTTGTCCTTCCAACAATACTATCCTCAAGAAGAGAAACTAAAGTGCAGCAATTTATGATGTGTAGAAAGCAAGAGAAGAGGCTCCTAACTTAGGAGTTCTTGGTTGTCCTTCCTTACAGTTCTACCCCAACAACATTACCATTGCATCAAATAATAAACTGGAATTCAAGAAACAATTCAAGAAATGAAAAAGGATGATTTTTAGTTGTGATTCATAATTTGATAGAAAGAGGATTTAACTTAACTCCTTGGTTGTCCTTTCGTATGAAAATTAGATTTTTAAACAAAAATCATCCAAAAATCAGATAGAAATCATAACACATATAAGTAACTGAATCATAAAACTAAAACAAGAAATATTGAATCAAAACTATGCTAATTTATACAAAATTTAACTAAAGTGTACTTAGCTTGGTATGGGGGCCCTCCAAACTTGCCTTTTACACCTGAAGAGCTCTTCAGCTAAAACTAAATTAATAAAGCATCCACATCATGAACAACAAATAGAACAATAGAAATGATTCTTTAGATTATCTCAAAAGTCTCTAATAATCTTAATACAAAATTACACACCTTTGAATGGTCCATAAATTATGTTTAAATAAGAAAATCATAAACAATAGTTCATGAAAACTTAGAGAGTTCATGAAGACTTAGTGTCCATTTTTGTGGAATCCTGCCTTGAACGAAACTGAAACACTTTCCGCTGCATTTCATGATTTTTTGGGTCCGGGCTCATGTGGCTCTCCTTCTTCAAGGGGTTTTCCTTGCGATATGCATCACATATTAGATTCCTCCCCCATTGACTCAAACCATCGTTGACTTTGCTAATTCATGACAGTGCGCGTTACCATGGTCCATCACTCTGCATGCTTGATCGACGACCCTCATTGATCCGTGTTGACCGCAGTTAGAAACTGTCATGAGGATTCCTTTGATAAGCTTGATCTTTACAAGATTTTTAATCTTTGGCATGAATTATAGAGAGTTCATGAAGACTTAGAGAGTTTCAGGATCCATTTTGGATCACGCCTTCCCACTAAAAGAACTTTTGGTCCACCAAAAGACTGATATACTAATCTGAGCAGTAAATGAGAGTAACAACACCCTCTTCTTTTAGCCTCCTTACACATGCCTTTGCATAATGCCTCTGAAACAAAATCTCTG
This sequence comes from Pinus taeda, assembly GCA_000404065.3. NCBI lineage: Eukaryota > Viridiplantae > Streptophyta > Pinopsida > Pinales > Pinaceae > Pinus > Pinus taeda. The sequence goes on along the minus strand of APFE031147431.1, from coordinate 95,553 downwards.
ACCACTTCCCTTCTTGAATGGGTTGGTCGTCTCGGGAAGAACTATTTTCCTCCTTCACTTCATGTAAAACTTTTGCTATGAAGTTTACATGAGGTAGTTTGAATTTCTTTGCCTTGATCCTTGATCCAAGGTGGCTTAAACGAGGTGAAGTACATATGCTCCACAAAACTTTCATTTTCACCTGTTTGAAACGCTACCAACAACAACTGTTAACAACAACAGGCATACAGACAACAACTAGATGGACTAACTCCTGCTTCAACAAAGAAACAAATTTCACATCTTGTGAACTCTTCCATGTCTTATATCTGCATACAAATGATTGACTAGATAACAAGCCAATGAAACATGCCTTTACAACAAATGACTCTTCATGTCAAGCCTGTAAGAAAAAGACCTTTAGGACTCTTTTCCAAAAGATGAAACACTTCATCATTATCTCCATTTTGGAGACCAATTTAACTTCTCCCAAGCCAACATCACATGCATCTCATGCTCATGCATGCATTCCATCTTTCAAATTTCGCTTAAGTAAATAGTACTTTCGAAGCTGAAATGAACATACTGTTGCAGCAATAAAGTAAGTTTCCCTACTCAACTTCTTTCCATTTACCATTTTGGTAAGATCCTACAACTTGCATTTATTCCACAGAGAAATTCAAACATATGCATCAATAGAAACGTAGTCTTAATTGGATAAGAATTCTAACCATTTCTTACCAATCCATTTCAAAGGTCCCTCCTTTTTTTGCACATCAGTATCAATATGTGAATCATCCTGAAACACATCAATCATGGAATCTTTATTTCCATCCTTGCCATTTTCTTTTCCCACCTTCTCCTTCAGCTTTGGTGGAAGCAATGCTAGATTTAAAGTCCAACACCTTTCAGGAAGGAGCCCTTGCTTATGGCAGTAAGTGCAACACATGTGCATTCTTTTGACATCATGATTTGCCTTGTCCTGTGGACCTTTGGCTGCTTGCTTCTTTTCCTTCAAAAGTTTCTTGTATGTGGCCATCCTCTTCCAACATCTAGAAACATAATGGTTATCCAAACCATAAAAGGAACATGCAATTATTTTTCCATGCTTTACAAAATCAAAAGGAATGTGTTTAGAACCAGATTTATACCTGCATATTTCACCTTTATTGCCTTCATGATGAGGTGAAGAAAATGAAGAAGTGGCTCCCTTTGGAACACCATCACTTTCTTAAAGGTCGTCAAAGTTTCCACAACTCTCTAGTTCAAGTGTGTGCTTTTGAACACCTACATCCTGTGAATGATGTTTCGCGCTATTGCATTCCTCCTAAATACAATCCTCACACTTTTGAGGTAAAGGGCCTGCAATGAAACTCCTTTTTGGAACTGTTTCAATGGCCTTCATGGCAGCTTTGGAATTCTCTCCATAAGAGTGTCCATAGCCAAGACCCAAATATTTAGGCCTTTCCTCAAGAATTATTGGTTCAATAATACCTGGTGCATGCTTTCCCAAGCCCTTTCCTTCATAGCCCATCTTGGACATTAGCTTGGAACCTATGCCTTTAGTATGTTTCTCAAAAGAACCAATACAAGTATTCTTAGAGGAATTTGAAGACAAACTGGAATGTTTTACCACTTCTTCAAGATGATACTTGACCAAGGCTTCTTTGGCAATAAAGAGTTGTGACTCCAACTCATGCATCCTTTTGAGGTTCCTATTTGCAATATGAAGTTGCCTCTCCATTTCCTGCAATTTGTCAGAAAGCAACTGCTTCTCTTTTTCCACAAAATTCAACTACTCTCTAAGTATGCTGCTCTTCCTTCCCTTTTCATACATTTCTCTCACCATATCCATCATGGTTGGCAAGTCTTGCTTCATGTCTCCATTAAAGGAGCTTGTGGAGAAAGAATAATTTGAGAACTCACTTGTAGAAGTTTTCATTTTTAAAGTGCACAAAAGAACTTCAAACAATATTATTAGAAAGATTATTCAATAACCTCTTGCAACGACCTTTTGTGCTTCAAGGATTGCCCTGAGGTCCTTTGGGATAGAAGAATGCCTTCAACCCTTGTTCCTTCTTGTCCTTCCTGGACTAACCTATCAATAGCTTTCCCTTCACCTCTACAAACTCAAACCATAGTCAGTCAGCAACCAAGCATACAATCAATGAGGCAATCAATCCTTGACTATCCAAACACCTTTCAGACAAGCAATCTTTGCCCTGTCAATCAAACATTCTGATACAACCTTCTTCGAAGGTGGGGTTAATCAATCTTAAGCTCCGATACCACTTGATCTGAAAATGGGACTCTTAGGCTTCTCGTCTAACTTACAAGAACCTCTCCCACTTCCAAAGCTTTAAATTTTCCCAAGTCTTAATGATTAACCAATGTGGAATTAAGATATGCTTGAAAATATAGGTATATGCTTGTATTTGATTTTTACTGTTGAGTGCTTATGTTCATTTGCTTATGCTGATGTGAAACACAAATAATAGTAAATAAAGCAGCAATTCAACAAACCCATAAGAAAACAATATAATATGGAGTTCACCCTGATATCTTGGGCTACATCTCCTTGAGCTCTAATCAACTCAATTAGGCTCTCCGGGATTATGGCTTCAATTCTTTTACAAGTGCTACACTTAACTGCATTGGTTTACAGCTGAACCAATGGGCTTAGAATGCCATCTTAACCCTGGCTATCCTTTTTCTGCAGACATGTCTAGGCTTCTCTAGACTTGACTCCTTTAGTTAGTGCTCTGAGCTTCTCAAGCTTCTAGCTTCTCTGACTCCCTCATAATTCTTCATTTGTCTCTGGAACTCGTTCTCCTATCTTTAACACACCTTAGACAACCAACCACATCTTGATCATTCAATCTCCTATTGTGCTGCAACTTCACAGCATCCTCGTGGCTCTTTAGAAGTCTATTAGAGCTCTTTGGCTCTTTGGCTCTGCCTCCAACCTCTAGTGGCTCTACCTATTACAATGATCTCAATTTGAGTCTCACACAATAGATACAATCAGTAGGACTGTATTTGTATCTCCCAAGTCTCTCTGGAGTACACAGACTCTCTGGAGTACTCTCTCTGTCTGTGTCTTAACCCTGGCTGACTTGTTGCCTTTGCTTCTTTAGGTTAGCTCAGCTCTGGTTTCTCTACTTCTAGGTCTGCTTACTACTTCTTGGGCTACCTCTTTTTTCCTCTTCATTAGTCTATGGCTTTTAAAGCCAATCTGCTTCCTGACTATTTGTTTTTGCTTCTCTGCTTTCTAGTTCCCCACCTTTGTCCATTCGAATCCCTTCTTTCAGTGGTTACAGTATCTGTATAATGCCTTATAGGGAGGTGGCCACCTATTACTTTAATGGATGAGCATGTCAAGTTCACCGGAAACACTCGATCGTTTGAAACGGCCGTTATTTCCGTTTACTCCAAGAATGCCCGCGAAACACGAATCTCTGTCAACACATTGTCCACGTCAGACTTCAAAATCCCACACAATATGCTTTATAACTTCGTCAAATCTAGTCATCCATTGGGTCACATCTCCAACATTGATCTGGACCCTTCAGATCCTACAGTCATCGCACATATTGGGCGGATAACTTGCTCGACGTTTACCCATTCGATGTGAGCGGTTTTCTCTCTCTTCCACCAGATGTGTGTCACTCACTGTGCGGCATCGGGCGGGACTCGGTCTAAACCGCTTACCGCTCGAAGCCCTTTCGATAACCTGCTGATTTCTGTGGAATCCCTCCTCGGACAGAACCGAAACACTTTTCACTGCATTTCATGATTTTTTAGGTCTGGGTGCATGTGGCTCTCCTTCTTCGAGGGGTTTGCCCTGCGATATGCAATTAGTGACTTATCGCTAGTCGCATATCAAATTCCTCCCCCGTTGACTCAAACCATCGCTGACTTTGCTAATTCGCGATAGCGCACATTACCATGGTCCACCACTCTGCGCACTTGATCGACGACCCTCGTTGATCCACGCTAATCGTAGTTAGAAGCTGTCATGAGGATTCCTCTGATAAGCTTGATCTTCACAAGATTTTTAATCTTTGGCATGAATTATAGAGAGTTCATGAAGACTTAGAGAGTTTCAGGATCCATTTTGGATCAACTATAATGGCTCTAACATCCTTATCAATCATAATCCATCGATACAGGTTGAACTCATAAAGTATGGTTCACAAAATCAAGAAAAATCCCACAAAATAATAAATCTGCTCCTTTTTACTAAGAATTCTTGAATGACAGGTCAATTTTGACCAGCGTGGACCGGGTCTATTTTTGCTTAGTTTGACTGAACCAATAGGTGTTTCATCATCCGTGGTTCCTAAGATTTCCAAATACGTGCTCAGATCTCGCCTAGGTGTCTTGCACATATAAATTTAATGAAGCTATTATGTGAATTTTTAATGCAGTCCAAATTTACTCTTAAAACCCAATTTTTACAAAAAAAAATCCAAAAATTGAAAAACTTAATTTAGTTACCTAAATATGTAAAATAGGACTAAAATTAGGCATAAATAGGTAAAATATGATGGAACATGGTGGTAAATAAATGGATTTATGATAGGAAAAGATGACCAAAATTGAGGTCCAACACATGCAGGTATGTAAGTCAAGGATCATTATATGCATTAGGGTTATATACATTAGGTTTATGTACATGTATGTTGATGTTATGGTTACATTCATGATAGATATTAGTTGATTAGTTTAGTTATGTGCACATGTGATGGATAGTCAAGAATGATAGTAACCTGTAGTTGTATGCATTGATATTGTTGTTTTATATTAGATAACCTGGTGATTAGGTTATATGTTGTTGATGAGCATGATATATAGCTTATTGTTGTTATATGCTATTAACTTGATGATTAGGGTTAACTCATTGAGATCTTGATGTTGTAATTTGGATTGGTCATATGCGTGATGGTTATGTTCTTTGCATTGAAGATCTTGATGTTATGTGTATTGTGTTAACTTAGTTTGACATATGCAGATGGTTATGGTTGCGATATTTAGGTATGAGCTGACATAGTTATGATATGTTGTCATACTAAACTAGATTGATAGTACATATGTGATTGTTATGCATGAACGACAAATTCTTATGAGCTTATGACGTGAACATGTTAGTTAGTTACTGTTATGGATATCATGATTTATGTTTGAGTGGATATGTTGTGAAGTTGTATTGTGCTAACCTAGCTTTATTGTGTAGAAAAGATAGCCTCCCCTGATATACATTAAGGTATCAGTTTTCTTGTGTCGTATATTTGGTGCTTGGTTGTTTGATTATGATGTCTATTTGGTGTTTGAGTGTTTGGTGCCCAATTGATTTATTTAACATGGTATGTTTGCAAGTTGGTTGAATGTTTGATGAATTTCATAATATGAGTATGCATTCCAATTATCTTTCTTTAAGATGGTCTTACTAACACATAGGTGTTGAGATAGTTGATATGTACTTGAGTGTAGTAAGTGATAGTTGTAGCATTATGTTTAATGACTATGAGTTAAATATGGATTATGACATGGTTGTTTATAAAAGTTGATTTCCAATTGATAGATATGATTGTCTTGATATTTGGAACATGTGGTTGACATGTGTGAGTAGTTGCAAGAAACATGTTTGGTATTAGTGTGACGAGGTAATAATTGATGTGTTTATATAAATAATAGTTGGGTGACGTGACTAATAGTAAGACTCAATTGCAGCAAGGAAAAGGTCAAAGAAAGGAATTGGACAAGAATTCCTTTAGCTATGTTTGAAAACCCTAATTCCCAGAAAATGAGTGCTTTGCATACATGGAGTCTTCTTAACCTTGATTTTTTTTGACATTATGTGGATATGTGCTACAATCATGAGCATGTACTTGTTAGGTATATTAGATAGTCTCTAGTTGCAGGTGGATCTGTCAAGGGAATTGGAGTCCCTTGAGAGATGGTGGATGTGTTCAGTTACAAGCAATGTGCTTGGCACAACAAGATAAGGTAACTGATGTATTTTTATGTTTATTTATACACTGACAATTATGTGTTTATGGAAATATAATACAGGGGACTGCATGGAAAAGAGAGGTTGCCATGAAACCTTGAAGAAGGCTCTGGTTGAATTTCCTTGGGAACCATGGGGATTGAGTCATGGTGTTAGTTGTCTTGTGATTTTGGTATTTTTGGATTTTCTTGCACTTGATTTGCAACTTTATTTATGTCTAGTGTATGGCCATACCACTTCGTTTGCAAAGTCGTGTTGTTATTGGAATTCATGGTTTTCTTCTTGTTTTTGTTTCTATTCTTTCCCTTTATGTTTTGAGTCTGGGGAATTGGTTGGGCAAAAGGAAAATTTGATGGAGCTCGGGGAGAGTTGTGTGGTCCCAATAGTTAATGTAAGACACAGATGAAGCTTGGTGTATGAGTAAGGGAAGCGGAAGGTAAGACTATCACAGTTAGTTGGACTGGTTGGGTCTATTGTGGTAAATGGATGATAACAAAATAGTCATAGGAAAGGTAATCAAGAAGAATTAAAGTAAATGGATCTGAGGTCTTGGATGCCTTGGCTATGTTGGGATTGTTGTTCTCAATATTACACATATGTTGCATGAATAAAGGAAGTACTCTTAACCTTGACCTTATAATATCTGGAAATTTTGTTGTGATCATGATTATGTTGAGGTTATATATGTATACATGTAGGTGTGTATGTATGTCATGTCTGACAGAGTGATCATGAATCATGATTATTTTATGCTAATGTTTGTATGTACATATGTATGTATGTATGACGTTGACTGATAAGATCATTATTATTTTATGATGTGTGTATGTGTACATGTATCTAGATCACTGTTTGACTAGGTTATCAAGAATCATTCTTATGGAGGAATGATTACTTACACAGGCAAATGACATTAAGAGGTTCCTCATCTATGAGGAATCAAGTGGGAAGAGTAGTCATGATAAACATATGAGGTCAGTATCATGTGACTATGAATTTATATTGTATGCTTGTAGTATTCCTATGCTTATGTTATGGGTAGGTTATACCGAGGGATACATTAATAAAGTGAAAGTAGTGTGGTTTGTGGCATGCTTGGACAAGCATGGATAAGAAACTGGAAGCAAGGTTGCCTAGTAAAGAGTCAATGTAGTTTTTGATGTGTGGTATGACTGTTGTGCACATGTCGTATATGTTGTACTTGTTGCACCTGTGATGTTGTGTGCATTTGGTGTGGTGTATATTTAGTGTGTTTACATGATGATTATGTAATGTTATGTAGATGGTGTAGTAAAAATAGTGTTGTATGAATGTTGGATATGTAGTGCTGTGTACAGATGATGCTATGTACATGTTGGAAATGCAATGCTATGTATAAGTGGTATTGCGTGCATGTTGTGCATGTGGTGCTATGTACATACGGTGTGGTGTGCATGATTGTACAAGTGGTGTTGTGTGCACGTGGTGTTGTGTACATGTTGTACCAGTGGCATTGTGTGCAGGTGGTGTTGTGTACATGTCTTGCATGTGGCGCTCTGTACATGCGATGTCACATACATGTCAAACGTGTGGTACTGTTTACATGTGGTATTGTATACACGTTGCACAATGGTGATGTGTACACGTTGTGCAGGTGATGTCATGTACATGTGATGTGCACACGTTATGCAAGTGGTGCTTGGTACATGTGGTACTAGTGTACGCGTGGGACTGAGTGCATGTTGTACATGTTGTGTTGTAGGCATGCAGTATTATGTGTGTACATTGTGTAGGTGCATGTATTGTGTTATGCACTAGATGTAGGCACATGTATTGTATTGTATACACTGGGTGTAGGTGTATGTGTTGGATGTCAGGCATAGGTGCATGCATTGCATGGTTTTGTATGACGTGTGTGGTTGTGTGTGTGTGATGCACACTATGTGTATGTGCACCAGGTGGAGCAGAAGGCACTGGGTGTTTGTTGGGTGTGGCAATCAATTTAGTGTGTGTATAGAAAGAACAGTGGCAGAAGTAAGAATCGATGAAGGATAAGTATCGGTATTGTATTTCAATTTTACTATGCATATGATTTATGATTATGGTCTATGATGATTACTTGTGATCTATGATTCTGGTTTATGATGCTTACATGTGATTTATGATTTTGGTCTATGATGGTTATGTTTTGAGCTAACTTGATGTGATATTTTCATACATGATGCTATTTTGACTTGTTGTGACAAGAAGTAAACATGATTGCAAGTGTACCTTATTATCGAGCTACCAATGAGGTATGCTTTGAAGTTATTTCAATTTATTTTGAATCTAATGGAAGTTATTTTCTTGGTACAGGAATGCATGAAATTCTCGGTTGGGTGATTGAAATCAACTGCAATAATTTGCAACAACAAAAGGAATTGGAAAATGCAGCAGTATGCTAGTAAAGCACTTTAGGAGTAGGGCCATTGTGGGACACTGGTACCCAGTAGGGTCCATTGATTGTCATGAGCATGCTATGGCTGATATGATGGTTTTGAGGCAGGTATAGGCCTTGTTTTTTAATCTTCCGATGCGAGGAATCCTTGCCAAGGGATGGATTGCTCGGGATAAGGGATTCCGAGGAACTTGGAAGGTGAGTGACTACATGGAAGTGGGTGACTAAATTTCCCAAGGGACTATGTAGAAGAGAAGGGAAGGTCAAAAATATATCTTTTTTGGCCATTAGCATTGCCAGATGGAATCATATGCACATTGGGAGTACACCCTGGAACAATGAGCCGGTAACTATTCAGTGAGAGGACAAGTGGTGCAGGATTGCAACACTAAACATTGGATGCAACTTTGCCTGACGAAGTAGATTATGGAATTCCTGGGAAGGAGGTGAATCCTGGTACTACTTTGAGCATGGAGGTGTGAGCCTCTGGATTTCCTTGTTGATTGATACATGCATCATATCCTTTATTTGCCGGTCTAGCAGCTATGCATGTATATATGTGATTATTGTAAATATTGTAATGAGATGTGTTATAAAGCTCCAATATGTGCTATGGATGTCATATTGTCTTGATGTTTTGTTTTGAGTAGGTCATTCATTGTAAATAATGCAACGAGCTATGTTATAAAGCTCCATGGGCAATATGTTTTGGTTTCAGCAGTTTCTTTGGTTATAGGTGTCATTGAACACAGAGGACAGTATTCCCCCAAGGGGGAGGGTTCTGTAATAGCCCTCATGAAAATTTAATCTAATAAAAGTTAAAAACAATAACCACGAATGAATGGGACACTTATTCCAGGCCAAATGTTGGGCAAGACATCCTAGTGGGTGTTCATTTGGTTGTTTATGGCTAAGGAAATTGGCAAAGGCAATGGCTAAGGCTTTAGAAAGGAAAAAAGACATTTTTGGCACATTATTTTATGACAATAAAGGAAATTAGGGGAAAAGTAAGGTGAAAGGTCACAGGTTTCATGTGAGGAGGAAAATGAGGGAAAATAATGGAAAATGAAGAAAATAGAGGCCTCATTCATAAAATGGCTTCTAAGGATCAATTGGAAAGCTTCTTCATTTTGTGTTAAGCTCTTAGTCAGTGTAAGCTCTTGGCTCAATTTTTTGCTTTGGTTATGCATGGGATCAAAAAAGGAAAAGAAGGCAAGAGGAAGCAAGGATCAAGCAGGGAAAGGCAGGATCAAGCAGCTACAACGAGCTTCATTACAGGTATCGACTTGCATGTGTATCTTCTTTGCTAGATTTCGCATGCATGGTATTGCATGTGGTTCTTTTTTATCATGGCATGGGTTTTGTTAGGTGTGACAGTGTTTTCAACCTAGCTCTGCCCTTTTTGGATAGCCATGGTGTGATGGGGTTCTCATGTTTTGGTTGAGTTGGATTTCCATATGGTTCGAAGCTAAGTAAGGTGGATCTCCGAAATGATAGAACACATGGCCTAGTAACCCCTGAACCAGACTGTGGATTGCGGTAAAATCAGATTTTGTGTTAGCTTGGCAGGCCTAAGAATCCTAGCCAGCAAATGGCAGGATATATGGTAAAGCCAAAAGGTTTTTTTCTTTCCGTTGGGCCTAGTAATCTCGGGTTTGGGATATGCGGTAAAGTTCGGAGTGGGTCTCGATTTAGGGCCTAGTGATCTGGTGTGGATTGTGGTAAAGCTTGAGAGATTGGGGTCTCGGTTTAGGGACTAGTGATCCGGGTTTGGATTGCGGTAAAGCCTAAGAGACTAGGAGAGAGGAAAATTCCTCACGGTGTAGGTGGAGAAATCCAGTGGCATCCATGCTTGTTGGCCTAGTGATTGGGTGGAGATCATGGTAAAGCCTGTTATGACGTGTTCATTGTGTTGGCCTAGTGATCTGGGATGGATTACGGTAAAGCCTAGTTTCTATTGGTGAGGGTGGGGTGGTTTAGACTTTGTATGCCCTGATTGAGTTCTTTTGGATTAAGTCCCACATTCATGGAATATGGCATGAGGATGAATGGATAAGAGAGATTTGGCTCAACCATTCTATATTCGTGTGGAACGTGGTATGTGGTAGCCCCATCTCATGCTGGTTTATTGCATTCATTAATGAGAAATTTAATCCCTTGATTTTCATGTGAAAATGTACTGATGTATATATGGATTTTGATGGCTGATATGTTCATGGCATTTCTGTTCCTATTATGCTGGTTATATGAACATTTTATGACAGTAGCTATGCATGGCTCTCAACATTTTTTTACTTGTATATGAATGGATAACATGTCTATGACCTAATAGATGAATATGAAGCAAATGACATGAGGGAACATTGGTTTATAACGATTCTCAGATAAGTATGAGATCCCTACACTTAATTTTATCATTTACACCTACAATTTACATGTCGATGATATGTTTGACGAAATGCCTGTCATGGCTAGTAGGGTTCTAGTTAAGGTCTTGTTGAGCTTATTTCTTTTGCATCATTGTTTCCCTGTACTATTATTGATTTAAAGCTTTCACTCCATTCTTGGTAGTGGCCTGGGCTCTGGGCTTGAAAAAGTGGTTTAAATCTTAAGGTCACTAGCAAGTTTGGTCCACAGTCACTGGGATGCAAGCCTATGAGAGCGAATTTAGGTCTCTGGTCACTCCCTTACCCATAGCATGTGAGAGACTATGGTCTAAGAAGTCCAGAACAAGAATGAGATCTAGGGATAGGTTATCTGAGTGACTAACTTGTCTCTTGAGAGTTCTGTTGATGATGTTGGATAAGTGTCTATGACATTCCGTCGATTCCACTTTCTTAAGGTCACCCAGGAGGTCGAATCTGATCATATTAGCCTCTCGTTTCATGTTTACCCTAGTTGACATGGTTACTTGGGTGGATGTGGGAGGAGGGTGTTATAGAATTGGTAACAAAACCACTTTAGAACCTTCATTGATACATTTCCTGTGGCTGGAAATAGAGGAATTATCACTCGGCCTCCTCAACTATTCAACCAAGTTTTTTATCATCTCCCTTAGCTTGATGAAAATACCCCCCTTTTTTCATGGGGAGAAGGGAAGATCACTGAGAATTCTAGGGTCAAAGAGTTTTCTCAAGATATATTCAAAGTACAAATATTTTGGAGTTCTCTTTAAGAAGGATAACAAATTTACACTTGCATATTTAGATATAGTGTTTTTGTAAGTAATATTGATGATAAAACATCAACTTTAAATTATTTGAATATGGGTTCAAATACATCTAAATACTGGAAAAATAATACATCTATGCTTGTGAAAAATAATACATCTATGCTTGTGAAACAACGTATGAACTTACTAGTTGCATAGAATTTTTCAACATGATTTTGGTGCTATCTAATAAGCACCACCTACTTTATTGATTCACAATTAATCAACAATAAATTTATTTCATTCTAAAACCAAACATGTTGACATCTGTCATCATCCAAATTTGAGAATCTAATTTCAAATATTTTTACCAAAAGAAGCAACATCAAATTCATAAACGTAACATTTGTAAAGATAAATTTTAAACTAATAATAAAAAAATACTCATTCACTATTTCAACTTCCTTATTACTATAAGGGGTAGCCCCATCATTCCATAGACATTTTTCTTGACTTGTCCATACACCTTTAAGGAATAGACATTTTTCTTTGTTCATAAACTCTATTTAGACATTTTTCTTGACTGGTTCATAGGCCTTTAAGGAAAACTTTATGTCAAAAAGGTATGGCCGTCTTTATAAATGTAATGTAGTGGTTAACGTGAGGCTCATTTTAAAATCTTTCATAGGGTTGGTTGGTGCTCATATTAAGAAAGGGTTTGAATGGTCGCCGACCAATAAATATATTGAGCCTTTGGATTGCTTTTAAGAAAAAAGGGAGCTCATTTTAAAATCGTTCATCACCTTGGTTGGTACTCACATTGATAAAGTGTTTGAATGGTCGCTAATTAATAAATATATTGAGTGTTAAATTGCTTTGAAAAAGGAAAAAAATGAACGATACCGGTTCAAAGTTGTTGGTGACAGCCCAACAACTCAATTGTCTACGAAAAGATGGAGGGCTAGTACTAAACTCTTCTGTATACATATGTAAGAAGAAAGACCTTGTCTAATTTTTATATTTTGGAGCTTTGTGTTAAATTTCTACTTTTCTGAAAATAGTTTTTGTAAAACTAATTTTAAGAAAATAGTTTTTCTGTTTAAAATATTTTTTATTATATATACAAATTAGGTATTTAGAAAAATACAGTCAATTAGTTCACAATTGAAACAAATTCCTAAAAAAATCAATTAAAAAATGCTAAAAATAACTTATAAAACAAATACCAGATTAACAGTGCCAAAAATAGTAAGTGAAACATAGTAACTCTTATATCTTTAAAATAGTTTATATTTCTAGAGTTTTGGTATTTTATATTTATTAATTTAAAATTTTGATGTTTAGAATCAATTTATAAATAATCCCACCAATCTGAGTTCAAATTTCATAAAAATAAAAATAAAATAGAACTCGGAATCTCTGGTTAGAAATGCCTCATAGCTTCTCTCATGGATGCCATGAGGGCACAGGACACCTATTTCGCTTGAGTCAAATCTAATGGCTTACGCCTACTATTTCTTTCTAAATAAACTGTCGTTGTTTTAACAATTAGAAGAACCATTTTGGACCTAATCATAGGTTACAATACAGGCACAGGAATTAGGTTACAATACACGCACAGGAATGGAAAGAATTCAGAATACCATTGAAAGATTTCACAAGTCTCCACATGCTTCCGTCGTCGAATCATTGGTGCATTGTGTTGCAGGAGGGGATTTGGGCACCCATTGCACTGGACCACCCAACTTGACCATGGAGTCAGCTATTGCTGCAGCCAAGGCCGCAGAAAAGTTGGGATCTGCCTTCATAGAAGCCATAGAATTCTGCAAGACTGAAGAGTAATTAGCCAATTGATTCTGATCCAAAACCTGGCCCATGTCGTTTAACGATGGAGTAATCTGTTGAGAGCTGCTTGCAGCTAAATGTGCAGGCTGCATCTGTAATCCTGGGTTAGGCTGGTTGTCTGTGAGGTCGAGAATGACCGTGGGACACGAGCTCGAGGTCGATATTCTGGCAATGCAGCCGGCTGAGAAGGGTATAGATTGGTTGTGTATAACGAAATTTTCTCCATTCATCCCCTCACCAATGAATTGGTTGGACGAACCAGCCTGCATGGTAGCCATAGCCAAAGGATTCAGGGAATGAGTGTGTTCTCCTTCGTATGTTGTTATTACAATCGTCGGGTCTTCTGCACATCTCTGAACCTGGACAAATTCCACAATAATTTTAACATATTTAAAGTAGCGGGCCGCCCTGTATGTATTTCATATTCCATGAATATGTAGCAGAATTTTTTTTCTCGAAAAGGATAAGAACTAACCCGTTTTTTAACTGGGCAACCGGGAGCCATAGCACATTTGAAATAAGATCTCGGACGTGGATTGTTTCTGGTAGATTTTTGCCCGTATTTTCGCCACCGGCAGCCATCGTTTATCTAATTAAAATAGATCAAATCAGTTTATGAATGAAGAAAGCAACCATATTTATTGTTCTATGCAGCTACTTTGCAATAGCATTGTAAAAATAATAAAGAACAACACATGGCTTATAACTTACAAACTTGGAAATCATGTACTATAACAATTTCATGGGAAAATTTATCAAACTTTTTCATTATTGATTTTTTTTTATGTTTGATTTTCACCACTATCATTCTATACTAAATACTATAATTATATATCTTACATATTGCATAATATTTCATATCACAAAAATTTACCTAACACTTCATACCATAAAGATTACTAATTACACTAAACTATCTTCTCTAAAGATTAAACTGTACTGCTTCTTCTAAAACTTGGCTTGAAAATTTATTCTAATTCTAGAAATTGTATTGCTCCTTTGATTTGATCATATATCTAATTCAACACTATTTTTTATAAACTGATGCTCTTTCACATTTACTCACAAACTAATATTTTTTTTTGGTTTGCAGATTCAAGAATAATAAAAACTAATATTTTTGTCTGAATTATAGATTCAAAAATAATAAAATTAAACCATTAAAAAAGAGATCAATTATTTAATTTCTTTCCAGAAATCTACAATCAACCTAAATTCAATACTCCTAAATTCAATACTCACGAACGGGCACAAACCAGTTTATGAATGCATTCTGCTACTTTCCTATTGACTTATTTGTAAATGCGTAACAGTGAATTTAGTGCAGTGAATGTAGACCCATCTAATACCAGATTTGATTTATTCAGAACCGTCATGACACGGGTGTGACCTAGTTCCACATCATTATAAATCACATGAAAAACAGGAGTTCGATTATTACCACTGATGCCTCTGATCTTGTCCGCATAGATACGACTCTTTTGGGGGCCGCCGCTGTTTGTTCGCCGGTGCCGTGGCTCAGCGCCTGATGTTTCTTGCTTGGTGACTCATCCATAGACGAATTCAACCTCCCATTCTGAAACTGATCCAACTGCAAGTAATTTATTTCCCTCTTATTTGAAGACAGCTGCTGATCGTCCATACATCCGGTTTTCCTCCCATCTTTTTCGCGATGTCGTTCGTCAGAATCCGAAGACTCATTTGATTGGTGGGAAACTGAATCCCCGGAGAAGACATTTACAGATCCTGGGGACAGTATTCTAAAATTGAAATTTTCTTCAATTTGATATTCTGGACTGAATATCTACGCGATCAAAAGGCAAAAAACATTAAGAATTTCTGCAATTCGTATAGCCTAATTAGGTTAAATTGAATCCCAACTTCCAAAGACGAATTATGAGTTTCCCAAAACCCAAAATACCTGGCTTCTATCAACGCGTGTCTGGTCTTGTTTCTCCTCCTGATACAGGATTTGCTTCTGCAAATCGTCATAGCTACTAATCATGCGCTTCAACATAGATTTGAGATTCTGATTCTCCTCTTTCATGACATTTATCTGGGTCTCAAGTAGCGCCATCTGCATGAATTACAGACTCAGGATTGTTATTTGAATAAACAACAAACAAACAAAGAACACCATGGCCAGGAAAACATGGATGGAGCACCTTATTTCTGCGGCCTTCCATATCAAAGCGTGTGTTGAACAAGTTTCAACGTCCGGTACCTCCGTAAGTAGAGTCTCGAAAACTTGTCGCAAGAAAAGGAATGAACCAACTGGCTCTCTATACTCCTTTCATGGCGTATTTATAGTTATCTACCATGGACTAGAGTAAGGGGACGAAAGCCGTCCAAAAACAAGAGGCAGTGGACCGCTGCCAACGTTGACATAAATAATCCGTTCCGAAACCCGACCGACCACTGACTTGTGAAAAAGGCCGGTGACTGTAAATTAATAGGCCACGTGATTTTCATTCCGTGAGCTCGTGAAGGAGATTCAATGTGCCTTTTGCGCGGACGTAGAGTTTAGTAAATCCATTTTCTATTTTTTTTCATAATCTGCGGAAATTGTTTTGAAACTCATCAAACCAATATCTATTATAATTTAATTTGGTGGTTACTCTCCACACATTTATTGTACTTTATAATTTAGTGGTTATTTTAGACCTTTGATATGATAGTTGAAATGTTTTTTTCCATGGGAATTGGGTTATATTATTTTTGGTTTGTTTTTAATTGTGATTTTTTTTAAATTATGTTTTTTAAAGTAGGAAAATTTATTATAATTTAGTGGTCAAATTAATAATGAGGACAATTATTTTTGGCTGCTATTTGTGAATGCAAGTTGACTTATCACCATTAAGGGGGCAAGATTTCATTCTTGTTAGAGGTTTTCACTCTTGTGAAATGCCTCTAGGTCTTGGGTCTCTTGCACTCTTGTTAGATGCATTTGGGTTTTGGGCCATTAAGTCCAAAGAAGACGAGCTCTTGCCAAATATCTCTAAGTCTTGAGTCGTTAAGTCCTAAGAAAGAAAATGAACTCTAGCTAAACAAAAACAATAAAGACATATTCCAAAACCTAACCTAATACTAACATAATACTTTGTTTAAAACTATAATTAAATGGAGTTGTCTATAATGCGACTTTTTGAAATACTTTTATTGTTTTTTAAAAATGACATAGCGTGCTCTTTTGTAATTTTGACTTGGGTTGCCACTTGCCTTCGTGTGGTCAACAGTCAGTGGCCGACACTACCAAACGCACACAATCCATCACGTCGACGCGTAAAGCCGACCGTAGAATTCTACGAATTTGGAATAGGTTTTTCCAAAATGACAAAAGCAAAATTGTTCTGTCTGGAGAACTATATTTTCACTAATTATGTCAACTATGTTGAGCATTTTTATGTTTTTAAAATGAGATAGCGTGCTCTTTTGTAATTTTGACTTGGATTCCCACTTGCGTTTCTCTGCTCAACCGTCAGTGGCCGTAGCTACCAAACGCACAGTCACGTCGAGGCGTAAAGTCGGCAGTAGGATTCTACGAATTTGGTATAGGTTTTTTCAAAATGGCCAAAGCATTATTACAATTAGCATCGCCATATTTATCAATTTTTAATATGGATGATATATGCCATAGGTCTATATGAAGTATATATACAACCACATGGTTGATATAAGAAGATAAGCTTATATAAATTATATAAATATTTAGGATTATTAATAACCGTCAGTGGCCGTAGCTACCAAACGCACAGTCACGTCGAGGCGTAAAGTCGGCAGTAGGATTCTACGAATTTGGTATAGGTTTTTTCAAAATGGCCAAAGCATTATTACAATTAGCATCGCCATATTTATCAATTTTTAATATGGATGATATATGCCATAGGTCTATATGAAGTATATATACAACCACATGGTTGATATAAGAAGATAAGCTTATATAAATTATATAAATATTTAGGATTATTAATA
>APFE031147431.1:43447-77268 GCA_000404065.3 Pinus taeda | reverse complement strand
AATATAATTATTATTATAATAATAATATATTCATTGTTTCATTCAAAATCATTTCAAAAATATTTTGAAAAAAAGATAAGGCAAGTATAACAGAAATGAAAATATGAAAGAAATGGAGAAATATATCGGATTTTACAAAGGAAAAGAAATGAACAAGTCTTAAAATATTAACACCGAACCCGATAATATATATGCCATATTTTATAATGACGGTGGGTCCGAAACAATGTAAATCGCTTATATTACGTGTATATGACTCAGCCAATTGCGATATGGGTGGGGCGGACCCGAAATAATATATACAACATGTTTAAAAGTCTGGCGGGTCCACTGTATTGAAAGCCCTTTATATGCATGCATATGGGTTCCGTCGATTGTGATTTGCGATGACAGACCCAAAATAATATGTATTATTGTTTTATAATTGCAGCAGGTCCGTAAGACAACACATTTTATATCTACATGAAAGCGCCAATTGCGATGAGCGATTGGGTTTTGAACTCGATAGTTCATATGCTATATTTTATATGACTCGGCACGTCCATCTTATCGCGGGTTCCAAAGAATTTTATTGATATTTATATATATTTTGGTTTACGCTCTTTTTATATGAATTTCTGTTATAAAAGATTATAATAAAAAGGCTGGACTTAAAGCATATATGTATTATACTTTAATGCCCCGGCGGGTTCAAAACAATGTAAACCACTTATATTACGTGTATACGACTCTGTCGATTGGGATATGGGTGGGCCGGACTTGAAATAATATATACAACATGTTTAAAAGTTCAACGGGTCCATTGTATTGAAAGCCCTTTATATGCATGCATATGTGTTTCGCCGATCGCGATTTGTGATGAAGGACCCGAAACGATATGTATTATTGTTGTATAATTGTGGCGCATCCATAAGACAACATATTTTATATATATATATGAAAGTGCCGATTACGATGAGCGATTGGGTTCCAGACCCGATAGTTCATATGCTATATTTTATATGACTCGACGCGTCCGTCTTATCGCGAGTTCCAAACACTTTTATTGATATTCATATATATTTTGGTTTACGCTCTTTTTATATGAATTTCTGTTATAAAAGATTATAATAAAGAGGCCGGACTTAAAGCATATATGTATTATAATTTTAAAGCCTTGGCAGGTCTGCAATCATCGTATAAACATATTATATATAATATATATATATATATATATATAATATATATATATATATATATATATATATATATTATATATATATATGACATGCTGATTGAGGGTTGGATCCGATAGAGATATATATTATGTTATATAAGTATGGCGGGGTCGCAAGGCGTGCAAAAAGGTAGTTTTTAAGTTATAAGCCAATTTCGGGCGGAGCAAAAGCAATCGATGGTTTTTAATGGAATCAACCCATTTCCACTCAACATTTAATACGTAGCAGTCAGCTGGAGAGAGGAAACCACCCATTTCAGGCAAGTATTCTTTAGGCTTATGTCCCACCCAAAAACCTTTGTAGATCGTCCGATGTGAAAGGCATAGATAAATGGAAGGGTGAACCGACGGGAAGCATACCTTGGGAATTGTGCTAAGCCTGTATTGGAAGCGGAAAAGCATGTTTTATTATATATTTTCTTTATAAGAGATATATGTATAATTCCAAATACTTTCATAGTTATGCGTCCGCATGCATAAGTTAAGCTTTACAGGGGTTTTAAGGCTTAAAGGCCTATATGTAATGCTTCCAATAGTATAAAAGCCTCGATAAAGTTATATGGCTCCGATTTAATGTAAGTCCACGGTTGAAAGGATCAAGGCCTAAAGAAATGCTTCCCATAGGCTTAATGGGCCATAACCCACAGGCCTTAAGATCAAGATTTTTTGAAGGAAAGGGATTTTGGTTAACCCCCAAGATCTCTTTTCATAAAAAACCTAAGATAAACAAAAGGGACTAATATTACAAACCCAAGGAACTAATAAACCCAATGCTTTAATATTATAAACCTAAGGAATTATTTAACCCAACAGATAAATATTAAAAACCTAAGGGATGAACAAGTGCAATGGATTGATATTACAAATATAAGATATTAATAAAGATGACCATGATTGATATTATAAAACCCAAGTTAATAATAAACCCAAAAGATTAATACTAAAACCCCAAGGGATTATGAACCTAAGGAAAGAATATTAAACCCAAGGGACTAATATTATAAACCCAACATTCATAAACCCTAATATAAATATTAGATAGACTAAAATAAACATGGTTTATTTTCATGGTGAGAGAATCCTTCTCACCATGTGACATTCAACCATGGTTGACCATGGTTGTCTATGATTGATAATGGTTGACCATGATCGATATTATAAACCTAAGGGAATAATAAACCCAAGGGATTGATATTATAAACCTAAAGGAATAATAAACAAAGGGAAAATACTAAAACCCCAAGGGTTTATGAATCCAAGGAAATAATATTAAACCCATGGGACTAATATTCTAAACCCAACATTGTTAAACCCAAATATAAACACTACAAACACTAAAATAAACATGGTTTATTTTCATGGTGAGTGAATCTTTGTCAAAATGCGACATTCAACCAAGGGACTAACATTATAAAACCAACATTGGTAAACCCAAATCTAAATACTACAAACACTAAAATAAACATGGTTTATTTTGATGGTGAGACAATTCTTGTCACAATGCGACATTCAACCATGATTGACCATGTTTGGCTATGATTGACAATGGTTTACAATGATTAATATTATAAACCAAATGAAATAATGAACCCAAGGGATTGATATTATAAACCCAAATGAACAATAAACCCAAGGGATTAATACTAAAACCCCAATGAACAATAAACCCAAGGGATTATGAACCCAATGGAATAATATTAAACCAAAGGGCCTAATAGTATAGACCCAACAACATTGAAGCATGGGACTAATATTATAAACCCAACATTGCTAAACCCAAATATAAATACTACAAACACTAAAATAAACATGGTTTACTTTGATGGTGAGACAATTCTTGTCACAATGTGACATTCAACTATGATTGACCATGTTTGGCTATGATTGGCAATGGTTTACAATGATTGATATTATAAACCAAATAGAATAATGAACCCAAGGGATTGATATTATAAACCTAAATGAACAATAAACCCAAGGGATTAATACTAAAACCCCAATGAACAATAAACCCAAGGTATTGATGTAATAAACCCAAGCGATTGTTATTTATTTTCATGGTGAGACAATCGTTGTCATAATGTGACATTGAACCATGGTTGGCTATGATTGACAATGGTTTACCATGACCAATATTATAAATCAAAGGGAATAATGAACCTGAGGGATTCATATTATAAACCTAAAAGAATAATAAACAAAGAGATCAATACTAAAACCCCAAGGGTTTATGAACCCAAGGAAATAATATTAAACCCATGCGACTAATATTATAAACCCAACATTGTTAAACCCAAATATAAACACTACAAACACTAAAATAAACATGGTTTATTTTCATGGTGAGTCAATCTTTGTCAAAATGTGACATTCAACCAAAGGACTAATATTATAAAACCAACATTGGTAAACCCAAATCTAAATACTACAAACACTAAAATAAACATGGTTTATTTTGATGGTGAGACAATTCTTGTCACAATGCGACATTCAACCATGATTGACCATGTTTGGCTATGGTTGACAATGGTTTGCAATGATTGATATTATAAACCAAACACAATAATGAACCCAAGGATTGATATTATAAACCCAAATGAACAATAAACCCAAGGGATTAATACTAAAACTCCAATGAACAATAAACGCAAGGGATTAATACTAAAAGCCCAAGGGATTATGAACCCAATGGAATAATATTAAACCAAAGGGCCTAATAGTATAAACCCAACAACATTGAAGCATGGGACTAATATTATAAACCCAACATTGCTAAACCCAAATATAAGTACTACAAACACTAAAATAAACATGGTTTATTTTGGTGGTGAGACAGTTCTTGTCACAATGCAACATTCAACCATGATTGACCATGTTTGGCTATGATTGGCAATGGTTTACAATGATTGATATTATAAACCAAACGGAATAATGAACCCAAGGGATTGATATTATAAACCCAAATGAACAATAAACCCAAGGGATTAATACGAAAACCCCAATGAACAATAAAAGGAAGGGATTAATACTAAAAGCCCAAGGGATTATAAACCCAAGGGAATAATAAACCCAAGGTATTGATATAATAAGCCCAAGGTATTAATATAATAAACCCAAGGGATTATTATTTATTTTCATGGTGAGACAATCGTTGTCACAATGTGACATTGAACCATTGTTGGCTATGATTGACAATGGTTTACCTTGATCGATATTATAAAACGAAGGAAATAATAAAACCAAGGGATTGATATTATAAACTTAAAGGAATAATACACAAAGGGATAAATACTAAAACCACAAGGGTTTATGAACCCAAGGAAATAATATTAAACCCATGGGACTAATATTATAAACCCAACATTGCTAAACCCAAATATAAACACTAAAATAAACATGGTTTATTTTCATGGTGAGTCAATCTTTGTCAAATGCGACAATCAACAAAGGGACTAATATTATAAAACCAACATTGGTAAACCCAAATATAAATACTACAAACACTAAAATAAACATGGTTTATTTTGATGGTGAGACAATTCTTGTCACAATGCGACATTCAGCCATGATTGACCATGTTTGGCTATGATTGAAAATGGTTTACAATGATTGATATTATAAACCAAATGCAATAATGAACCCAAGGGATTGATATTATAAACCCAAATGAACAATAAACCCAAGGGATTAATACTAAAACCCCAATGAACAATAAACCCAAGGGATTAATGCTAAAATCCCAAGGGATTATGAACCCAATGGAATAATATTAAACTGAAGGGCCTAATACTATAGACCCAACAACATTGAAGCATGGGACTAATATTATAAACCCAGCATTGGTAAACCAAAATATAAATACTACAAACACTAAAATAAACATGGTTTATTTTGATGGTGAGACAATTCTTGTCACAATGCGACATTCAACCATGATTGACCATGTTTGGCTATGATTGGCAATGGTTTACAATGATTGATATTATAAACCAAACGGAATAATGAACCCAAGGGATTGATATTATAAACCCAAATGAACAATAAACCCAAGGGATTAATACTAAAACCCCATTGAACAATAAACCCAAGGGATTAATACTAAAAGCCCAAGGGATTATGAACCAAATGGAATAATATTAAACCAAAGGGCCTAATACTATAAACCCAACAATGGTAAACCCAAATGTAAATACTACAAACATCAAAATGAACATGATTTAGTTTGATGGCGAGACAATCATTGTGAGAATGTGAGAATCAACCATGGTTTACCATGATCGATATTATAAACCTAAGGGAATAATAAACCCTTGGGATTAATATGAGAAACCCAAAGGATTAATAAAATGAAGCGATTAATATTAAGACCCCAGGGGATTATGAACCCAAAGGAATAATATTAAATCCAAGCGACTAATTTATAAACATTAAAATAAACATGATCGACCATCATTGATTTACATATTGAGACAATACCTATCACAATTCCATGTTGGGCCATGGTTGACATTATAATAAACCATGTTTGGCTCACGAATAATAAACCCAAGCGATTGATATTATAAACCCAAGGGATTAATACTAAAACCCCAAGAGATTATGAACCTAATGCAATATTATTAAACAAAAGGGACTAATAATATAAAACCAAGGGAATAATGAACCCAAGTGATTGATATAATAAACCCAAACGAATAATAAACCCAAGGGATTAACAATAAAACCTCAAGGGATTATAAACTCAAAGAATTATTAATATTAAAAAGTTGAAGAACGAAGAAAACCAATAATTTGATATTAAAAACCATTGGGAATTAATAAACCCAAGGGAAAAATATTAGAAACCTGTTGTGCTATACAACAACCCTCCCCATTTCAAAATTTTTATATAAAAATTTTAACAAGAAATGGGTCCCTTTTTTAATAAACTTAGCTAAAATCAATAGTTCTAAATAATATCTTTTTGCTTTTAGGATAACTTCAATAACAATTGCATTTTGAAAAAACTCCATATGATACATGAAAATCCTTATGATGAGGTCCGATCCAATGTAAATGCGAAACAAAATCTTGTCATAAGATAAACTATAAATGAAACATATCGCATCGCGCACATCCTTTGGCTAAAAGATGGACTTAACGTTTCTTTTAGCATTCCCCGATGCGATAACACAACCGAAAAGCGCATATTGCAAATTTCTTAAGGAAACATTCCATGGGGTCATACAACTCCGCCAATGCGACAAGCCGATCGCAATTGCACATCGACAAGGTCCCGAAATACATAACCAATGCCCATTTGAGATCCGTTGATGCAATTTCATCATCATAAATAAAGGCGCACTTTTCAATAAAGTGGAAATAATACGATTAAATGAATGGTTGTGGGTTTTAAGAGCATAAATCATTAGTAAATGAGAAATAAACGATCTATTGATTTCTTAAACATTATCCCGCCTCCCTATGACAACTCACTCTTTATCGCAATCAGAGCTAGACAAAGGAAACAACTAAAGCATAAAGTTGGGCCTATCAATCTGCGATATGTGATTATTGCTAATCGCTGATTGGGAAAGTCACGATATTTACTTTAAAGAACTGTTATTAATATGTGTGATGCAACATATCATTATGGCATTTAATGATCATGCTTGGTAGTTGTTGAAATCATTAATAAAGTAGTTATGGTTGAATCCTTTGAGTATTTCAACCGTGGTAACATAATATATCAAATTCATATCACTTATTGCGCTTAATTGCTGTTAATCTTGTGTCTTTTGAGTTATCTTGGAACAAATTTTCTCCTCTATTTCGATCATCTGTTTCTTTTGCAGAGTAAGTTTGAATTCATCAATTCATGTCGAAGAAATCAAAGAAAGTAAGATTCCAGTATTAACCAAAGAGGAACCAGTAAAGAAAGTCTTGATAGGTGCTACTACCTGCGTCGGCCTGGGCAAAGCTTCATGGGAAATCATATACAATTTATTGGAAGTTGAAGATACAGAAGAAATTCAAGAAGAAAAGGGAACAACTGACTCCACTGAGAAATCAGAGAATACTCTCAAGGAGTTGGCCAGCTCTTTTCTCCACAAAATAGTTGCCCACGCCAGAACATTACCCTACAATGACTTAGTTAGGTGGGTAATCGAGAGTATCAACATAACAGACAAAGCATTTTTTACGGCTGATGGAAGGATGTTTGGGTTGTTCAGAGCAAAAGATATCAAAAAGATGTACCATTTGGTGGAAGCATAGAAGCATTACAACAAGGCATTTGTCGAAGCCTTTACCATAGAAAATGACGTGGAATCAGATCCTATCAGGCAGTGGAGGCATTACCCAAACAAACACAAGCATCAATCATCAGGTATGTATTCTATTGACTCCTTAGCATCTCCTTACTACTATGTTGGTGCTATGATATGTAGACTCTTTGTAGTCTCCGATTCTGCTAGGTTTTCAATTGAAATGGTTCCTTTAATGGAGGTAGTGATTAACTCGTATATCATGGATTGGGCAACCATTTTGTCTGATAAAATGGCCAACCATATCCTCGATTATAGAAGAAACAGGTTCGTGACTACCCAGATAATAACCCTGTTTTATATGAGTGCCTACATTATGGACACTATCTGTTTCAATTATGATTACCCCATTCTAGGTTGGAAATGGACTCCACAAAACCCAAACCCCCTTCACATCTATCATAAGGAATTGTGGAAAACCCATTATAAAAACCATCTTTATAGAATCTTTCATGGTTTTGTTTTGCTTGTTCATTATGCTATATTCAATAAACCTACTCCTCGGTTATCCGATGAAGCCAGTGTCGAATTAACATCAATTGGTAATTGGTTTGGTGATGAAAACTTCACCTATATTAGACTTTTTGGAAGCACTGCTGCTCCACATGTTCTCCCCTTATACATTCCTGATAAAATATTTTCCAGGGAAATAGATTATCAAATCATAGAAGCAGGGATGTCTAGAAACCTAAAGGAATCCAAAAAGCAAATGTGGCCTTCATTCCCCCTCCCATGTGGTACTTTCACACTGCATGACTTCAAACATGTAGAGAAAGTAATAGAGAAAATAAAAGCGCTAAAGTTAGCAACCATTCCAAAGAGGCAATATGATCTAAAAGAAATATCTTATAACTTCACCTCTCATGTCAAAATTTCCAAGTTTGAACATGAGAAATATGATTATGATGATTTTCTCACCTCAGCTAACTTATTTTCTCAAGTAAAACAACTTGCAAAAATCAAATTGGGAGCAGAGGGAGTAAAAGCATTTCTACAATTTAGAACAAGGAGGTTGGAAACTCTACCGATGGACTTATTAAATACCACCCCTATGCTGCAACATGAAGGCCAAAGTGAAGGAAAAAATACCCATAAGATTCCTTAAAAGCAAAAGAGCCCTGAAAGGTAGAGGACAAAGAAAGGAACTAGTGAGCTCCTTCATACTGATATAAATATTTATCCAACTTTAATCAAGGAATGGGAGAAATTCAAACTAATCATAAAAAACCCAAAGGACTCCCAAAACCTCACTACACCAAAACTGTGCACATCACAATAATATGAGGTTATTAGTGTTCCGATTGAAGGAACAAGTGGCCCACCGATAATGCAGCAAGATATAGAAATCGTTCCCGGAAATCCCACAGAAGGGATTGTACTAAAAATAGAGAAAATGCCACCCCTTGATGTATTCTACAGTCCAAAGCATAGGGCTGTAGTTAAAAGAAAGAGGAAAAAGAGGAAAACTGATCAAGGACCTCTTTTAACTCCTTAGGACGAAATCATGAATGTGGTATGGAAGTCAAAAGTCAATCCTTCTAAGGATTTAACAAAATTATCTTAGTATGCAGGGGCTTACCCAGCAACAACAATGGACAAAGCCTCAGAGGTCAGTCAATTAATCAGGGATAAAGATGAAAGGATCACTCAGCTTGAGATGAAATCGACAGAATAACAACAAAAGATTAATCAACTAGAACAACAGCTAGCAGAACAAAGGCAACAAAATGAGAAACTTAAAGAACAGTTGAATCTGGAGAAACGCAAAATTGATAAGCAGGCTCTCTAAAAACAACAAAAGTTGTCTCAAGAACTAAGCAACCTTCAGATAGCAATTGAGCAAGAAAAGAAGGCCAAAGATGATCAAATTGCACAACTACAAATACAGATTGAAAAATACAAGGGTTATCCATAGGTTACTGAATTAAAAAAAGAAGCCTTGGAGATAACCAAAGCCTTGTCCTGGCAATTGAACATCCTTTCCCATAATATATCATTGGTCAAC
Source organism: Pinus taeda (assembly GCA_000404065.3). NCBI lineage: Eukaryota > Viridiplantae > Streptophyta > Pinopsida > Pinales > Pinaceae > Pinus > Pinus taeda. Next base: position 67,742 of record APFE031147431.1, on the reverse strand, counting down.
CCGTTGTGTGACATCTCTGTGTCACTGATTGACAAGGCAGTTGACAGGAGATTGGAATTGGAGAAAGAAGATGAAAAAATAACAAACTTTCTCTCTTGGCAAAATTCAGAGGAAGGAATGGCTGCAAATATGCCAAAAATACAAGAATCACACAAGGAAATCCTATTTTCCAAATGGGAATCTGAGCTAATGAAACCCGAAAGGGAAACTTCTATAGCCAAAGCTACAATGAATGGTGAAATTGAATTAGTAAATAATAGTTTATATATGTCTAATTTGATTTCCGATTGCTCTCTAAGAAAACTCCCGAAAGAAAAGGAACTAGAACATCATTGGAGACAGGAGTTAGCAAGCAGAGAAAAACAGATCGAAGAAGTTCAAAACTTGACATGGGATGCATTCTGGTTTCTTCTAGTCAAGCCTCATAACTAGCAGATGGCCATGAAATGTCTGTCTAACGCGATCAACTGCATGGTCCCCGAACTCTCTGATGCCACCTACACAGTCCAGCTACATTCTAGGATGAGCTAGCCTCCAAAAATCTAGCTAATGCTAGCAATCTGTGAGCTGCAAGCACAAGAGAAGAAGTTGATTCAATGAATTAGTTCAACCACCATCACACTGCTAATTTTATGCCAAATCCTAGATTTTCATGTCACAGTTTGAACACCTTATAGCGATATTTGTTGATAGTAGTTTTTATTTTTATTATTTAAGACCCTTTCATGTGTTTAGAAAGGGTCCTCAATTTGTATAAAATTTTGACTTGGGAAGTTGCACTACTGTACTTCTAAATATTTTTTTATTATCGAAAACTGCATCAAGGTTTCACATTTTTATCAAGAAGCTTTTTCAAGACTTGCACTATTGCAACTTTTGGAGGTTTTTCTCAAATAGCAAAGTGGAATCGAAGTGTTGTTCACACCGGAAGCATTCAAATGCATGCGGTACTTCTATCACTATTTTTGTCTTATTTCCTTATGTGAATGAACACTTGTTTAAAAATTGCTATTGTTGATATATGTAATTTTTTCTCAAATAATTCTTTATCATATCATTTCTGAAGATTGAGAATTGTTATATTTCAGAGGATATATGTTAGCAATATATATATATATAATAATATATATATATATATATATATATATATATATATATATATATATATATATATATTATATATATATTGATGAATGCAATAATTGTTTTATAACTAATTTGTTTAATTTCTTAAACAAAGTAACCATTATATGAATGCATCTTTCTATTTGATAAGTAAGCCATCTATATGCTTATTTCTCTTTTAGGAATAATCAAAGATCACATTGTTTATAAATCACCCAGCTTAGATAAGAATATTTATATATTTTTCAGTTGTAGGATAAAGACATTGTCATAGATCCATTCCACATGCTTCAAATTTGCGAAGCAAATCTCATGCTCTTGAAAATGAAGTAAATCTTACTCAGTTGTTTAAGATGCTTGTGGCAATATAATATTTCCTATAGAAGAGTCAGAATAGATTAGTTCGATTGTGATCTAAACCAAACCAATATAAGAACCACATTGCAATCCAAAAAGCCTTTTCAAGACCTACACTTTTGCATTTTCTGGAGGTTTTCTCAAATAGGAAAGTGGAATCGAAGTGTTGTTCACATCGGAAGGATTCAAATTCATGTGGTACTTCTATCATTTTTTTTGTCTTATTTCCTTATGTGAATGAACACTTCTTTAAAAATTGCTATTGTTGATATATGTATTTTTTCTCAAATAATTCTTTATCATATCATTTATGAACATTCAAAATTGTTATATTTCAAAGGATATATGTCAGCAATATATATATTTTGATGAATGCGATAATGATAAACCATGACTACATTAATAATAACACATTTATATCACTACATTGCAAACAGTAAATAGAATTCAGGCCATAAATACATTGATATCAATACATGAATGTATTATAAATCTCAAGAATATTGATATAAACACCTAGAACATGAAATCACAACAATAATATTATAAATGTAAACAATATTTTCATTTATGGATCCTGGTGAACAAAGCGAAGGGATCCACACAGAAGACTACAACAATCAGAAATGCAAGAAAAAGATATAAAATAGTAACACTCCCATTGGAGCAAAGCAACATAAATGAAAAAAACACATCTAAATTGCACACATTGGATTTAAAGAAGAACATCATAATAGGACACTTTAAGACCATAGATATACAATTTTGCACATAAAAACAATACTAGTGTTTAAAATAATCACAATTTAACCAACATTGCAACCACAGAAAGAACATTGATTCTTAACATACATTTTTTGTTTTGTCCACATCAAATAATCCACTACAAAATTGAAGTTCAAAACTATAAAAAAGGCCATAATGTTATTAGTTGTATTTCATAGTGATATGGACTTCAATCACTCCTCTTCCTTCTTCCTAATTGTAACACATGCACTATTTTTCATCTTGGCATAGCATTGGAATGTAAAAGGTGGTGCAATGCGTAAACCATCTATTGATTTCACTCTTGATATGGCTGTGAAGGTAAGACCTTTCTTCTCTTTATTCCCGATTTAAACTGATGCTCGTTCTAAATTCAATCCCTGTGACTTGTGGATTGTAAGAGCCCATGCCATCTTCAAAGGAATTTGTTTTCGATTTGCTCTTATCATTGGGGTGATAGGGACAATGTTTGGATTGCTTGCATCAAATGGAACACCAATATGCTTATCAAAAACAACAGTTGTGAACATTGGAAGTGTAGGTGGCTTAGAGGTAGACACATAGAACATATCCTTAACAAAACCAAGTGCACCATTCACCAAGCCAGCTTCAACCCATAAATTACATGTCAACATAACATGCTGACCACGACATAACAAAACTTCACGGTCCAATTGATCATCATCAACACCACCAATTTTTGAACGCCTTGAATATTCAACAACACATCGTGAAATTCGAGAATTTAATGATTTTAACATATGCTTATTATGCAAGGAAACCAAATTATTTGTTGGAAACATGTGAACTGCTGCATTAAATAAATCTCTTTATGTAGGATGCAACCTCATATCATCCCGAGACATAAGAAAGTCCCAATATTCAAGGACGGGTTCTACGTTTCTTATGTTATTGAGGACTCTACGAAAACAAGATTGTTTCTTATTATTCCCTTGTTGGCAAAAGATTGTGTCAAGAGTGACAACAATGTTGAATTTGTTCCACAAGAATTTCCCTATTGTATTACCTACATATAAAGGCTTATCTCTGACAGGAGGTAGTTGGCCAAGGTCACCCACAAGGATGATGGATCTCCCACCAAAAGGACAATTCTTTTTCTCTGGAAATGCTTCTCATAACCAAGCATCTATTTTCATAAACAACCTTGATCCCAGAAAGCTCATTTCATGAATTAATATATATCTAACATGTCACATTTCTTCTTGGAATACTGCAAGTGACTGCCCCTGTAGTGGTTGCATATCTTTAATTGGGATTTTTAGAGTCGAGTGCATTATTTTTGCATGTATATTAAAAGCAGCTATTCCTGTTGGCGCAAGAAGAAGAAAAGGGCCTCTTCCATCACTTGACAAATTAGAAAGAGCTTCAAAAATAAAATGGATAAGGAAATACTTCCCAATGCCCACAGTGCCTTGAATAATCATAAGAAGATCTTCACGAAATTCATATTCAACAAAGTGCCTTAACAGAATCTCAAAAGCAAGTCGTTTTTTTTCCGATAAAGAACCTGGAGATGCAAATGTTCTATCTGAAAGGTCAACAATATCACCCGCTGATTTTGAAATCCTTATAAAATTAGTAGGTTCCTCTACAACATCATCAGAAATAGTTGTACTTTCCCAGTTAAAGGATATATCAAAGTCTCTTCGACTAAGGGTGTGAAGATCAAAAACATTCACATCGTTTGGTGGAATCAAACGAGAGAAAATCTACCATTCTTGAAAATCATCTTCAACATTCATTTTGTGGTTAGAAAAATCACCATGTTCTTCATCTTCAATATTGTCTATAATTGATGGGTGTCGATCAACATGCCATGCTTGGTATTGAAAATTCCTCTACCTTTCAATAATAACTTCAGTTGAAAGGCCAATTTCTGTAGAAATGTCATGGAATGGCTTGTACAATAGCAATTCTGACTAGCAAAAGGTTTCAAATTCCTCTGAAGCCTCACCAGGAATAGAATAAAATCATGTCCAAACCATAAAAATAGCATGAACATCTATAGCCTTCCGACGATCTTGTTTACGGTTGCTATCAAATGTCCAAGATCTTGTTGTTTCTATCAAAGATATATATTCAAGGAAAAAAGGTCTTTTCTGATAATGTTGAATGAAAGTATTCTCAGATGAACATTACAAGCCATCCCTTAATACTTTCCTAAAAAACCTTTCTTCCAACATTTAAGGAAACAAATTTCTGGCTACAAACAACAAGAGACGGTTTAAGCAACATATGGCACGTTTCTTGTGCTCCAATGTCACAATCAACAATCGTTTCTGTAAGAAAATTTCTATATGCACATAAAGCGGGATCATCAAGGCCAATAGAATTTGAAATTCTAGTTACATATGATGATAACTTTCAGACCTTTTCTCTTCTTTTGATGCATACTTAGCAATGTATTTCAACATAGCATAGCGCGAAAGCACTGGCTGGTAATCAACATTTGCATGCCACATTGTTAGAAGGTCAATGTTATGTACATTAAGCCTGTCATCATTTCTTGCTGGCTCATATTTTTTTCTTCCTTGATCATCTATGTACAATCTTGATTCCCCACAAATATCCCATGGAGCAATGTACCGACATGATAGAATAGTGCCCTTTTTGTGCAAGCAAGAACCCACAGTACACTTTATGTGCATTTGGACACAGTTTAACAATTCTTCGTAATCATTATGAGGATCACAAGAGAAAATCTGACCAATATTCAATAGGCAAGGGTCATCATTGAGGCCTCGTGGAACCACTATGTTGCGACGATGGATGTCACGCGGATTCCACGCAGTTATATATTTGTTGAAGAACATCTTTGCAAGTTGTACATTAGAACTATTTGACCAATCAAGTATTTCCATGTCAAGAGCACCTTCTAACCATAGGAAACCATGGATATGCATTGAACCTCTGTGTTGCCACTCATATTTGAAATAAATGAACATATAGTTAATACAAACAATATAAACAGAACCACAATAAAAGTTGAAAAAGTATAGAAGAAAAAATTACCAAAAGTCTTTAACTTTAAGGTATTTTTGGATAACTTCCTCTTGAAAAATATTGAATGTGTGGTGCATAAATGCCGCAACAATATGACGGTACTAGATAACATTCTCAATTTTCATACGATGCTCATTTGAAGAATGAGAATGTGAATGTATGGGCATGAGGTTATGCAACTCTGGCCACTTTGTGTCAGCTGCACTCAAAGTAAAAAATAAAGATGGACATCCTAACTGAGTAATCATGTCTGTCAATTCAGATCAACATTTAGTCCAATATGCCCTTGTACCTCTTGGAGAAGAACCAAACCGCATAAGATGCTCAACCAACTTATTATCTGGTAAATCAGATAGTTGGTGACGCAACTCCTCAACTGTTGTAGGTGAGTTATCATGTAAATGTTTCTTTGCAAAAACTGCAGCAGTTGCTTGGCTCCGATGCCATATTATCATGTTTAATAGGTAATATCAAAACCAAGGATGGCTTCCAAATCTTTGATCATAGTACCTAAGAAGATGCAATGCATATTCATGAACTTCAACACTACAAACACACGGTTGCAACCAATCAACATCACTAGTGGGGAACAATGTTGGGAATGCCATATCGAACAACCCCTCTATATTATATTCATTCACAGGAGAGGTTCCAATAGTGGGCCGATCCATGTCTTGAACATGTGAAGAATGAACATTATCAAGAGATTCTCTAATTTCTTCCACTTCTTTGCGTTCATTTGGTAGGCGAGCGACAAAGGAAGAATGATGAGAGGGAAAATGATCAACATGAAACTCTTCATTATTAGTTTCATTGATCTCAGATTCTTCAATATGACAACCAACAAATTTAAGCCTGGGGGAGACATCTGTTGAACTTTCAGGTAGAGCATTCAGCGCATCATAATCAATTACAACATCTCGATAGTATTGATCACGCTGGATTTTGAAAAGCAATGCATCCATCACTCAAGATCTTTTGACATAACATTCATAATATTTAGACTCAGCGCCATGTCTCCTCACAATTAGAATGTCAATATCTTCAACACGTCGGGGAAGGCTTCGTACAATTGTAGAAATATCTTGAGGAAAGCTAATTGTATGACCACTATACTTATATTTCCCACCTCGAGCATGTGTCACTTGTAAAATGGGATTCACACGTGCTATTAGAATTTCTTCAACTTGAGTAAGAATTCTTAAAAAATGAGGTTGCTCACTAGGATCCATGTTATTATATCGACAAAAATGATGAGCTCCTCTTTCACTCTTACATCGTCTGCAAAGAGGTCCTTTAGAATGTCTCATAATAAGGATTTCGGGATATGATTCTTGGCAAATGTGGCACACCTGGACAACTGACAAGCTATCTATCTTTGCTTGAAACCTTTTATGCACTGCAATCATGTTTTCATAAAAAAGAATATGATCTCTACTTGCTAAACCATGTTGAAAACCATTTCAATGAGTAAAATCTCTTCTAACATTTACTTCATCTTCAAGAACATGAGATTCCATTCGCAAATTTGAACCACATGGAATGCATCTATGAGAATGTGTTTCCAAATTTATGGTGTGCATTTTGCGAATCTGAGAGGATGTAAAGGTCTCTTTGTCATAAAAGACTTTAAAACTAAATTTGCAACTAAATATAAATGAAGAAAATGAAAAAGAATCAAATGCATTCAAAATTTACATTTCTGTCTTCACGTGGATGAGGGTTATTACATGGTTGCTCTTGGATTGTAAGAACAGTGGACAGAACATTTTTGCATGTATTTTATTTGCCTCTATTCAAATGAGTTGTTTCCTGTTTCAAAGAAATAAAATACATTATAAAACTAAATGTCCAAAAAAGAAAGATTCAAAAATTGAAAATAAATCAAGTACATCTACAATAGTTTTACAATTTCATCTTTTGGATTCCAGTTGGCCAACCTAACAAGATGACATCATGGTTTCAACATGAAATGTTAGAAAACACAATTTCAAGGCAACTGTAAATGAGAAAATGAGAAAAATATCAAATCCATTCAACATTTACATTTCTTTGGCGATGTGGATGAACACTATGAGATATTTCCTCTTCACTTCTAACATCAATAGATGTAACATCTACGAAGTTAATTTCTATGCCTGTATTTGAATGACTTTTGTCCTGTTCAAAGAAAATAAAAGATGCCATAAAATTCATTGTCTAAGAAATTAGAAATTTAAAAAATGAAAAGCAAATAAAAAAACATTAAAAATTTACATCAGTCTGGAATGTAGCTGAACAACCACTATTACAGTGAAAAAAAATATAATTGTGTTACCTCCATTGTGCCATGCGAAATGCTATTAGGGATGACTGATTCTCTTGGTGGGACCACATTACTTTGAGAAGTGGGATTTGAAGGTCTTTTGTTTCGAGTCGCTGAATCCAAACTATCAAACAAATGGCCAAGTAAACTATCATTCAAATAATCACAGAAAATGTCATCATTACCTCAACCATTGCTTATTTGCAACCTTTGGCCATCAAAACATGCAATTGGACACATGGAACAGTTAGGGTGGACATTTGCATGCACAATATCGATATGGCATTCTTTCTGATTGCAAGATGTTTCCCCAATGTTATGAACATTTTGAGATGAGCATCGAACAACAACGCTATGCTGAGCAGGAGCATATCCTGATAATGAACTATCAACAAGAAATGTTCTTTCCATTATATCATCCATACTACGATACTTACAAGGAACTATAGAATCATTTTGAAGAGTGGCTTCACTCGTTTTTCTCTTATATGCAACTCTCCTATGCTCATTTATCACATCCTTATTTTGTTGATACCGCAAACAATGACTTTCATTAGACCTCTCACATCATTGTGATGACAAAGTTCTTTTTATTACATGCACATTTGTGCCTTCAGATGACATGTCTATAATGAATAATAATTATTCATTATGCAATCATAAACATTGAACATAAAAAGTGTACATCTTATTTTTTTTCCAACAATATAAACTTATGAAAATGTATAAGGCTTTTTTTAAATTCCTAAAAACAAAAACAAATAATTTCAAAATGGCAGAAAAAACAAATGAATTCTTCCAAATGGCTCAAAACAAAAAAGAAGCCTAAATTTCCATGTATCATATTATAATCAAAATGGAACCCATACTATTGCAACACAAGAATCTCAAAATTTGGAACTATATATACTATCAAAAATATAAATATAAAATTAAAATGAACATAAACATATAAACTGTTTGAGATCAAGACAAACCATTACAAATATAAAGTATACATAAATCACAAAATTACAAACAGAAAAAGAATAACATCGAGAAACATCTACATGTAAATAAGAAACTTAGTGGAAACAATATTAAATATTTTACATCACAAAGATCGATACAAACATAATTTTAAAGTATTACCATAAAGACACACACTATGTATAGAGGCAAAAATGGAAATATTTTCCACAACCATAGAGAGTATATAAAATGGAAATGTTTATGAGAACTCCCAAGAATACTAATATCCTAAGAATCCATCACCATATCCAATGGTGGAATCTCATCAACAAAATCCACACAGGCCGCAATTGCAAAAACATCTCCATACTCAATCAGATCATTGCAGTCCTCTTGTGTTGGGTACCAAAAACGAGACATCTTCTTATTAGTTGAATTATCAAAATCTATTGGAAAATAGATGCGAGTCACCATGTCATATAATAGGAAACGAACTTCACTGTTGTTGCACATAAGAACCAGACCATGGACTGTTCGAAACGGAAGATAGCCAGGACATTTGCTATTTATATCTGCAGAAATTTCTTCCAACAACTTCCATCTGAAACCCGCATAATCTTCAAAGTAGTCAATTCTTCTTTCAAAACAGGGTTGACCAAATTGGAAATGATCTAATTCTTCAATTCACCATATAGAAGTGGACCCATCATTGACAAGGCATATCAACTGATTCATGTATATTGCTAATAACATACAATGTATGTCAGTGATTGGAACAAATGAAGAACCCCACTCATTTTTTATTACGTCAAACCAGTAGATTGTATACCCGTACCGAGGATAATCTTCATACTCCTTGTCGAGATACAGCCAAAACATTTTACTTTTATAAAACACTAAATTATTGGGGGGGGGTGAAGTGCCACCAAATGGAACACCATCCCTTTGCCATACCCTATCAAGACTAGTACAAACATAAAATTTAGACTGCATTCTGTCATAGATATGTTTTAGAACAACCTAGTCATATTTTCTGCTGCTTACATTTTCCAATAATGAAAAGAACCCCAAGTCTCCAATTCGTACTGGCCCTATGTTTTTAAATGCCTTTGTAAATGGATTTGCTACAAAATAGTTGTGTGTTTTGGAGCATTCTGTTGGTAAGGATAAAACCACCATTGGTCCAACAACACACTCTACTCTCTATCTTGGATCTATGAATCCTCAATGAAATTGATATATGTGGCCATTCTGATTAAGGTATTGCACAACAAAACAATTGTCTTCACTATTGAGGAAACGAACAAGAAATCCAAATTGGTTCGTGGAGACATTCTTGCAACGTAAAAAGAAAGAAGGGTCCTGCAAAGCATTCTTCCATTTTTTACACACAGTGCCAAACTTTATCACAACCGATAAAGGGAGCCACAACAAGACAAGTTGAAGAACTTCGAATGGAAGAGAACTCCAAATAGTTGGATCCATGATGAAATAGTGAAACCACCTAATAGTAAAAAAAAGGCATTTGATATCAACAAAACAATTTAATGTTGAATAAAATTGGAAGTAACATAAATACATAATTTACCACACACAATTTTCCATTTTGCAAAGCCATTTTCCATCTTCTACTGAAAGATGTTAAGAAGGAAGGAACGTATGCAGATGATTTAACCTTGGGAGAAGAAACACTAACAAAGGAGTGTTTTACAGAGGATGACCAATCTTTTGAAGCTGTCAGAAGCATGGAGAAGTATCTTTTAGAAGATAAAAAACTCTGAAGTAAGGGAGGATGGAGAATGTCTGTTAAATGAGAGAAGAAGTGATTTATTGCAGCAAAAATAATTTGATAATACATTGATATTTGAAACTGTGACAACACAGGAACAAGTTGTTGTGCAAGAAGGAGATGAAGTTGAGTTTGAAGAGCTAATATGTGAAGCAATAGTTGAGACTGTTGAACCTTATCATTTCCAAACTAATAATTTGTGTATCAATGCAGGAAACAGAAGTAATGATGAAATACTTATAAAGTGTCATAGAGACTGCATTGCTTACACTTACTTTGTAATTATGTATTTATTTATATATATGTCCAGAGATTTAATCCCAAATTGAATAAGTGTAAGCATTGAATGGTGAAAGATGAGCTAACTATATCATTCTGTATATATGTGTGTGTGTGTGTGTGTGTGCAGGTGAAGTGCAACAATCACACAGAGAATACATAAAGAGGAGGATCGAGATGGGGTGTTGAATCCATTAGAAGGACCATTCAAAGCTCAGGAGGAAGAGTGTACGGAAAAATAACAGCGGGATGAAAGCTTTAAAGAAGAACAAAAATGAAGACTTAGCATAAATTCTAAGTTAAAGGAACCAGCGCAGGAGCAAAGATTGATGCTCAGGAATCGTTAGATCTGGGAAGATCAACAACTAAGATCGAATCGGGAAGGTGAATATCACATCGGTGGGGTCATTATACAGTTTAACTCCCCTAAGCAGAAAACCCAATTACACTAAGAAACAGTGACAAACACAGCGAGAACCAAGTGTCAGACTTGAAATATTATAGGGAATGATTTATGTCCCTATGGGGTCCGTAAAGATATCGGATCAGCATATGGAAGCGGAAGGAGTCTGGCATTGAGGTTGAGCGATATGTGATCATGTGATTTAATCTGAACCGTCGGATCATAGATCGAATCGGGAAGGCGAAATATCACATCGGCGGGCTCATTATACAGTTTAACTTCCGCAAGTGGAAAACCCAATTACACAAACAAACGGTGAAAAAAACAGTAGGAATCAACTGTCGGACTTGAAATATTAAGGGAATAGTTTATATCCCTATCGGGTCTGTAAAGATATTGGATCGGCGTATGGAAGCAGAAGGAGTCTAGCATTAAGCTTGAGTGATATGTGATCGCACGACTTAATCTCAAGCATCGGATTGCGGGCTGGATCGACAGTCAAGATCTGATCGCAAATTGCAATAGGAGGAAGTGCAGATCGCAGTGTGCAATGCAAAGGCTTGGAGACTCGAAACCGATGGGTGTATAGTGGCGAATCTATAAAATTTGATATCTGCTATATATATGATTCGGAGAGGGTTTCCTGTGTAATCCATATATTTCCATTAAAGTGGTTTAATGCTAAAACATACGTTAATGCTCTGATATCACATATAGGAGCGGAAGGCGTGATGAACATAAATATATATATGTATGACCGTGGAAGGACTGATGGCCGATTGTGATGAGGTTAAACCTCGGGAAACATGACAAGGCTGTATAGAAGGGCGGAAAGCTATGTTTATGCGGGCATTTTCCTTTGTAAATCGTTTATAAGGAACTATGCACTGATAAGAGATTTATGTGTTAAAAACAACAAAAGGTTTTGTAACGGGAAGCTTATATATATGTGATTTAAGGTTTTGTAAAGGTTGTGAAGTGGTTTTAAGTCCTGATATTTCGAGAGAAGATCAACACTAGAGAAGCAATAAATTTTGGGAGAGTGTTTAAAAAAAATACCAGAACCTTCTTTTTTCTACGGGCCAGGATATCACGAAGGCATTGAGGTTGAGCGATATGTGATTGCGCAAGCTAATCTGAACCATCGGATTGCAGATCGAATCGGGAAGGTGAAATATCACATCGACGAGCTCATTAGATAATTTAACTCCCACAAGTGGAAAACCAATTACACAAACAAACGGTGAAAAACATAGTAGGAATCAACTGCCGGACTTGAAATACTATAGGGAATGGTTTATATCCCTATCGAGTTCGTAAAGATATCGGATCAGCGTATGGAAGTGGAAGGAGTCTGGAATTGAGCTTGAGCGATATGTGATTGCACGAATTAATCTCAAGCGTCGGATCGCGGATCAGATCAACAGTCAAGATCTGATTGCAAATCACAATAAGAGGAAGCACAGATCGGAGTGCACAATGCAAAGGCTTGGAGACTCAGAACCAATGGACATATAGGGGCAAATCTATAAAATTTGATATCCGCTATATATATGATTCAGAGCAGGTTTCCTGCACAATCCATATATTTTCGTTAAAGTGGTTTAATGCTAAAACATACGTTAATGCTCCGATATCACATATCGGAGCGGAAGGGGCGATGAAGATATATATATATACCTATGACTGTGGTAGGACCAATGGCTGATTGCGATGATGTTAAACCTCGGGAAACGTGACAAGGCTGTACAGAAGCGGAAAGGTATGTTTATGCTGGCATTTTCCTTTATAAATGGTTTATACACAATCGATTCCCTTCTTTTTTTTCCACGGGCTAGTCATCTCATTTAAAGTGGAAAAATATTGTGGAAAGAAAAATTGTACATACCTGTAAGATCGATTTCTGAATGCCTTTGAAACTTGAAAAAATGGTATGGAATAATTGAATTGCACACGAACTACACCAAATTATCAGAGACAGCTGCGAGAGCATGGAAACAATTAAAAACGCGATCGCTGAGAAAGTGTTTCTCCAATGCTTATACCTGAAAAAATAGTAGGGAATAATTCAATAAGACAACAACTACACCAAATTATCAGAGATAGCTGCGAGAGCTTGGAAACAATTAAAAACACAATGAGGTTTGCCACCTTTTTTACGAGATAGAAGCCAAGAGAAGCCAACATTCTAGTTATCCTTCAACAATTCCAATGACCTTAAGTGCTAACAAAGAAATGCATGCATCTAGTTTGACAATCACTAAGAAAGTGTTTCTCCAATGATGAAACTTGAAAAAACAGTAGGGAATAATTCAATTAGACACAAACTACACCAAATTATCAGAGACAATCGCAAGAGCTTGGAAACAATTAAAAATGCAATGAGATTTGCCACCTTTTTACCATATAGAAGCCGAGAGAAGCCAACATTCCAGTTATCCTTCAACAATTCCAACAACCTTAAGTGCTAACAAAGAAATACATGCATCCACAGAGTGTTTGATTATAATATATCGAGTGGGCCATACTATGAGGTTCGAACTTTTGTAATGTAACTAAAAACTCAAAATCCCTGGTGGAGGAGAATACAAATAGGTAGAACGTTTCATATTTCGACTGTACTTAACTGAATTAAAGAAATGTTTCATCGATCGATGCCTACATACCTCATTGTCATGGTTATTGATGATTGTCAGGCACATATGCTTCAACTGTCATTGTAATGGATGAAACGTGCCCTTATTACTCGAATTTATGCCTACATACCTCATTTTCATGGTTATGGATGATTATCAGGCATAAATCCTTCAACCGCCATTGTAATGGATCAAAATGTGTCCTTATGCTTCAACCATGCATACGTTTCAGAATGCAAAGATACCACTTTCAAAGCCACTATGAAAGACGGGTGTTCGACACTAATTTTTTTATTTCATTTTTTCTTAATCCCACATACGTGGTTTTCAACGAGAGGCACAATAAATTTTTAATCATGCTTTGTAAAAAATTAATTTAAGTATGGTCTAAGTATGTGTTCTAGACATGCAAGAAAGTTGTTATTCATAATGCATGTTAAAGATGTGTTATGAGATAGATAAAATGGTCCAATATTATTACAAATATATAAAGGGAAAACACAAAATATTCAATCAGATGTTATTAATATTAAATGCCATTTATAATGCATGTTAAAAATGTGTTATGAGATAGATTAGATTTAAAGTTATTTTGTTTTTATTTTTATTTTTATTTTAGAGGGGGATAAATTAACATGATTTAGTTAAGGATAACCATTTAGGATTGTTATTAACAAATACAGGGTAAGTCATCACTATTATTTGAGGAAAACCACACCACGTGGAATGACCTGCTCGTGCCAGATGTCTATGGGTCTTGGGTTGTTACCCTGTTTCCTTAAAGGTGAAGACTTAGCTAAACAAAAACAGTTTTAGGGCATACTGCACAAGCATGTTATAGATGTGTTATTAGATTAGAATTAAATGAATTTTGAATTTTAATGATTATAAAGTTACATGTTTTATATATTGTTTTCAACATATTTTGTTAATTGTTTTGATATGGAATATTAACAATTTAAAAGGAAATTTAGACATAAAATTTGTTCAATTTTAAATTATTAAAAAAAAATCATTTATTTATTTAAAGGATGTATATTCTTTCCGTACTAAATATATGATTTTAATATTAAGAAATATAATAAATGAAATGATCAAACTTTCTAACTAGTCAATATTATCAAAGAGAAGAAATATTTAAATATGAGCATCTTTTGTTCGTGATAATATTCACAAATGTACTCATTTCTAATTTATGTTATTATCTAACTAACATACATCGAAATTCCAACTTTGGATAAATCATTAACTTTCATATTTTTTAGAGAGTATACATGTTGAAGAGTAAAATGGTTGAAAAGCATTTTCAAACCTAACTTTCATATTTTTACATTTTTTTTTTTTTTTGAGAATAAACATGTTGAAGAGCAACATGGTTGAAAAACATTTTCAAACCTTTAACCTCTTCCAAGAAAAAATTCAAAATTCAGAAACACATTGTGACACCTTTTTTCATCTTTTACCTTTCTATAATAACCTAAAAAACACCTAATCATTATAAATTTAATACTTTTTCATTTGATAGCATCAATATTAGTTTTATGTCATCCATTATGGGTCCTTAAACTTAATGTTGAGAATGTTGAGCTTCCAGTTGATATATTTTATCATTTGATTCTTGAATCACTATTCTCAATCATTTTTCCTTTTTATTTTATAAAAATTAATTTAATATATTAAATCTATTAAATATACATTTCATATAAAGATAATATCTTTTATTTTTAATTTAAAATATTAAAAAAAAAACTACTTTCAATAAAATATTCATTACTTTATAATATATAATTATTATATAAAAATAATAAATCAATTAATAATTATAATTAATATTGGGCATAATTAATACTTATACTTAACCTTATTTACCATAATGACTACTTATAAATAACATTTTTCACAACATACAGCTTAAAATATTTAATATTTTCACAACATACAGCTTAAAATATTTAATATTTTGACTTTACATCGAAAAAAAAGTCAATATCAATGTGAATACCAATATTTTGACTTTCAATTATATATTTATTAGATATTTGGACTTTGCCTGTCAAAAAGCAATGTCAATACCAATATATTTATTGCTTATTAAAACTATTTTGAAATTTCATTTTCGTTATAAATTTGACGGACAAGATTCATAAAGGATCTGATACGATTTAGAAGTTGTGAACCCTTCACCACACTTCTAAATTCTTCCAAAGACTTATTAATTGACTTTAGAGGTTGTGAATCGCTTCACGACCTTTAAAATAAATAATATAATATATATATATATTTTGATAATATCACGATGAGAAAGATATTTGATAAAATTAATATAATTACAAAATATATATTTAATAAAGAGAAATATATATGATACCAAGACTTATTAATTGACTTTAGAGGTTGTGAGTTGCTTCACGACCTTTAAAAATATATATATATATATATATATATATTTTGATAATATCACGATGAGAAAAATATTAGATAAATTAAAATAATTACAAAATATATTTAATAAAGAGAAATATATATGATACCAAAATTATTTGATAGATGAAATAATTATAAAATATATGTTTATGATAAGGTTACACGTGTATTATGAATTTATAAATATGGTTATAAAGTATCATGATTATAAAATTTTATTTTCCATATTGAATATAGATATTGAATATAGTTATTATTTTAGATTATTTGTTTTTTGTTTAGTTTGTTTGTGTTTTTTTTTATAAATTAGAGAAATAGATAATTAGGTTGCCTTGGTATTGTGAAATAATCAACGAAACCTTCTACAAGGTATAATTTTTTGACCCAGAAAATTATAATACTTTCAAAATGATGTTAGAGAGGCTCGTTGAGAAGGAGAAAATCACAATTCACAACCTTTATAGTCATCAATTAACACATTTAATTCAATGTGTACTTGCAAAGTGAAAAAAGAGAAAAAATTAAGAAGTCTGAAACAAATTGTTTTTTGGTTAATGCTTGGTTTGATGAGGAATGCAAAAAGGCAAGGTGAATGTGGAAAGAGTCAAACAAGGATAACATAAAGCTCAAAGCTTAAAAGTAGTTATCAAGCAAGAAAAAGCCGATTTCATGGTTTCAAGGAGGGAAGAACTAATCTTTTTTGGGAAAAATAATCCCAAATTATTTTGGAAGGAGCTCCAACCGAAAAAGGTACAAATTGGAAATAGTATTACAGCTTCTAAATGGTTTGACTATGCAAGACAACTCTATGAGCAGGATCCCAAGGATGACCCTCCCCCCTTGGTCAACACTGATACTGAGCTCTTCACGGTGTAAGAGGTAGAGATGGGTATCAAGAAGTTGGGTGTTGGAAAAGCAAAAGACTTAGCTGAACTCCAAGCAGAATATCTAAAGTGGGGCTCAAAAATTCTTGCACCTCACATTACAAAATTTTTCAACAACATCATACAATAGGGGCTCCGCACAAATTGGAAAACTAGTCTGGAAATACCTCTTTTCAAGAGTGGCGACGTCAATAATCCCTCCAATTATAGGACCATCATGATAAACCCTTTGTTTGCAAAGCTATTTGGAAGCATGTTAGAAAACAAAAATAGCAAGTGGGCAAAAGAAAGAGATAAGCGTGCTAAAGGGAAAGCAAGTTTTAGACCTAAACATTCCACAATTGATCATTATATAACTTTAAGGCACATCATTGAAAAGGTTTGGGAGAACAAGGAAGAAGTCTTTTGTTGATTTGTTAATTTAAGAAAAGCATTTGACTCGGTTCCTAGGGATAATATTTGGCATAGAATGGAGGAACTTGGGGTTCCTAAACATTTGAGAGCAACTGTCCATAAGTTATATGAAGAGGTGAAAGTCAAAATTAGAACTTCAGCAGGCATTTCTAAAAGTTTCAGAAGCGATATCGGGGTCAAGCAAAGTTGCCCACTGCCTCCTACCCTTTTTTGTTTATATATCAACAAGCTTGAAGAGTGGTTAATTTTGGAAGGGGGTGATGGTATCTATTTGGGCAAGTTTGTTATAAGGTTTCTTTTGTATGCAGATGACCTTATTCTGCTTGCTAATCAGCTCTTGGTTTGAAAGAGCACTCACTTTCCCTTGAGCATTTTTGTAGAAGTGTGGGGATGCAAATCAATATCAGCAAAATGAAAGTAGTGGTTTTCTCCAAGAAAAGAAAACATAACCAACATACGTTTTACTTTGAAGGCAACATTCTAGAAGAAGTTGCGGATTACAAATATCTCGTAATTGACTTTAACAAAAATCTAAGCTGGAACGGTTGTAGAAAGAAAAGAACTTTGGGGGGTTGGAAAGCATTTTATGCTTTTCAAAATAGGTGTAGAGAGGCAGAGTTATGGGACTCGAAAACCACTCAAACTCTTTTTGGGCTTCTAGTGATTCCGGTGATTCTCTATGGTTGTGAACTATGGGCCAGAAGTACATTTGACATGCAGTGGAGACAAATTGAGAAAATTCAAAAGCATTTGATTACAAACAAATTCTAGATTAAAAGTGTAGTTCCTTACGCTATATTGTTAAATGAAACAGGGACTACTCCTATTGAAGCAACTGTTATGGTGCGAGTCATAAGGTACTTAAAAAAAATGAGCAAATGGAAGAGGGTAGATGACTTAAGGTTGTCTTTAATGACAGATTGTGCAAGAGAAAAAATACTTGGATGTAGCAAAATAAAAAATGGTTTAGTAAATGGGGTATTTTCTTGAATGCGTGTCCCATAAACGACAAAGAGATAAAAGCTTTTGTTATGGAAAAGTTCCACAAGCATACTTGGGATAAGGAGCTAGGTGTTATCACTCTAAAATTTCCCTAGGGTTGTCATGAAAGAAATAATAGAGGTAACCACAAACCTACTTTTGAGATCAGGATCTAGCCTTCCTAATGCTCAGAGAGGGCTCTCTCTTAATGATTTAACTTTGTTGAGTTAATTGATTTTAGGCTAGTTATTTAAGCTTGATAGGGTTGGTTTTTTATTTGGTTTGGTGGTGGAATCACTGATTTAGATGGATAGATAGATGTCTTTTTACCATTGGGCCATGGAGTCCAAATGTTAAGAAAAAAAGACTGAATCAATTTCTAAAGATAGTGTTCATCGGGCAAGGTAGCTAAGTAAATTCAGATCTTTTAGGCTAGATGGTGTAGTGGTTTTTCAATCAGGGTCAAGGAGCAGTCAAGGATTCCTCAAACCGGATAATGAAGGAAATGAAATAGGTCAATCGAAACTAAGGAGCAATTAAGAATTCCTTACTCTGGATATCAGAAGAAAACATTAAAATGAATAACTATTCAAGACAGAGTGTGTTGAAATATGGCAACAAGAATATTCCAATTTAATTTGTCCTTGAATTAAATTGTGAATTAAAATCAAATTTAGTCTTAACAGCTACTTGGAAATAATTAATTAATTAATTTTAAATTAATTAGTTGGAGAAATTCAAGTTCGAATTCTTTCTGAAGTCATGCAAGAGTTATCCCTTAAATTAAGGAAATAAGATTGAGTTATATTTGAGTTGTAATTAGTTAACTCATTTTACTGAGTTAAGTCTAGTTAAATTAGTTCCAAACTGTTTGAGGAACTAATAGTGAGTTAACAGTCAGTTGATGCATTAATGCACTCAACTAGTGCTACTATAGTTAACTGAAGATTCCCTTATCAGAAACTCATGCATGTCTATTATGAGAAAGACCCAATTGAGATTAATGTTCAAAGACAATGTACTATCAGTTGCATGTGTTTTCTCATGGAGAAAACTCATGCATGTAGTCAAGGATTCATCCTTGAGGATTGCACAGTTTTGAAGGCTTGTTTTTTTCACTTGTTAATAGGCTAATCATCCACAAGGAACAACACAAGAAAATAGGAGCTTGGAGGGCAGAGAGGAAGGCAGGAGAGAAGCCTAGATTGCATGTGGGCATCTGTGAGGATTGTACTAAGAACTAACTAGCTGTGAGAGCTAAGACTTTGTATAATTCCTATGGATTTCCACCATGTATGATAATACAATAGTGTGGGGTTTTTATCTGAGACTTTCCCCAGAGTATTTTTCATGTGTATTGTGCCATTGATTCTTCTTCTTTTGGTTATATTGTTCAGCTCGATCTTTAAGCTTCCGCAAATTGATAGCATAAGTAGGTTATAGTATTCTGCTTTGATTTATATTGCATTATCGGGTTAACCTATCACAAATTTTCTACATGCTATCAGAGCTGTGAACAATATACTGAGAAGAGAATTCAAAGTTTGAAGTTCATGGTTGCAGGTGCAAATTGAATTCATATCATACTTCATGGTTGGCCAATGGCGTTCCATGGCTTGAGACTCGAGTATGCCTTGGAAGGTAGCTCGAATTACATAGCATGGAAAGATAGAATGGAGGATGTATTAGAAGACAATGGCTTGAAGGAATTCATTGATAAAGAAATCCCAAAGCCAGCTTCAACTAATGCACAAGAGTTGGCTGAGTGGAAGAAGTGTGTGGTGAAGGTGAGACCGATCATCCTTGAGGGAGTTCGAGACCATATTGTCTTGAGTCTCCATGGGAAGGACACTCCATTTTCAATGTGGAAGACATTGAAGGACCTCTATCAGAACAGTAACGACCAGAGGAAATTGGCACTCAAGGATAAGCTTCGAAGAATCAAGATGGAGAAGGGTGATATTATTTCCACATATCTGAACAAGCTCACTAGCTACAAAGATGAGCTTGTCAGTGTGGGAATAGCCACTGCTGATGATGATATGGTGAGCCTCGCTGTCCTTGGCCCTCCAAAGAGTTGGAATAGCTACCAGGACTCTGTGAATGGAAGGGAGAAAGTACCGGATTAGGAACGACTATGGTCGGATCTTATGCAGGAGGAGATCAGGAGGAGCACACGATATGGTTCTTCATCCAAGAATGATGATGAAGAAAATCTGGCCTTCGCAAGTAAGGCAAGGAAAAGGAAGGGGAAGGCTTCCCATTTCAAATCGAATTCTTCTCATGGAGGGAAGAAGGGTGACATGTCTAAAGTAAGATGCTTTAATTGTCACAAGATGGGACATTATGCGACAAATTGCCCATCGAAGATGTCCGAGAAGGGATCAATGGAAGGATCAGAAGGTGAGGCATTAGCCTCTCAGTTCGAAATGGACTTTACCCTCAACACATGCATGGTGTCATCAATGATGGGTTGTGTCTGGTATCTTGACAGTGGAGCCTCATTCCACATGACCGGTGATAAAAATTTATTCAGTGCCTTGGAGGAAAAAGACCTCAAGATGCGCATAGAGATGGGTGACGATGGAAGGTATAGTGTTTCAGGAGTGGGCAATATTGTTTTTCAGAGAGAGCATGGAGCTCCTCTCACCTTGACAAATGTGATATATGTGCCTGGACTGAAGAAGAACTTGGTATCGGTAGTGATGTTGGAGGGCAATGGCTACAATGTTGTCTTCAATAAAGGGAAGGCGTTCCTAAGACACATAGCCACAAGTCAGACCAAGAGGATAGGGATTCGGGTGAAGAATCTCTATAAACTAGAGGTAGATGATTGTGCAACATTGAGTACGAAAGCAGAATTGGTGCAAAGCCAAGACATTTAATCTGAAAATGGGGCACTTAGGATTCTTGTCTAACTTACAAGAACCTCTCCCACTTTGAAAGCTTAAATATTCCCAAGTATTTATAATTAACCAATGCGGAATTAAATATGTGCTTGAAAATAAGGTGCATGCTTATGGTTGTTTTAAACTGTTTATGTGTTGTAAATTGGTTTTCTTAAACTGATATAAAACATATAACAGTGAAACAATGCAACAAATGAGCATTACACATAAGACAACCAGTTTAATATGGAGTTCACCCAAAACTCTTGGGCTACGTCTCCTTAAGCTCTAGTCAACTCAACTAGGTTCTCTAGGATTATGGTCTAAGTTCTTTTACAAGATCCATGCTCAACTCCACTGCTTTACATAGAACCCGATGGGTTCAGAACACCATCTTATCCCCTGGATTTGAAGCTCTCGACTTTCTGGCCCCGACTCTGGCTCTTGCTTTGGCTTTGGCTTTTCAACTCTTCAGCTCTGGCTTTGGCTTTCTGTAACTTTCATCTCTCTGGCTTTTCACTTGACGTCCAAGTGACTCCAAAGACTCCCTCAGCTGCTCTACTCATTAGCTTTTCTCTCTCTTGCTTCTGCCTGCTCTCAATTGAGCTCTCTGCCTCCTTTGAGGTACTTTTCTGGATTTTCAGCTACCCCAACCATTTCTCTGCATATCATCATCTCTCTGTGCCTCTACAACTTCCTTGCTCTTTGTCAGTTTGACTGGCCATCTAGCTCTGTGGCTCTATGGCTTCAAGATGCATCATTGCCTGTAAAAATGCCAGCTTGCAGTGTGGAATGATGATTAGGAGCGGTTACAGAGGTTTCGGGGCCTTCTCATAGGCAAAAACCCAAAAATAGAGAAAATTTCATTACACATAGATTTCTAGAAAATACACTATCGGACGTGAAATCTGGATGTGAAATTCCATTCAATCGCCCCTAAAAACCCTATCGAGTCTGCCATTAGGTGTCATATCGCATCATGTAGGCATATTGGGAAAAATCCCAATTATATGGGAAATACATTAAAAACCTATCAAAGCGCTTTCTATCGAACTTCAAAATTTATTGCATCCACCTTATAATCATATCGGGTCTGCCATTGGCCACTATCACACTCCCCACCATTGATCTATGGGATCTTCGATCCAACGGTCGATATCCATTTTCGGGCAGCTTAGGAGTACGGAGGTTACCTACCCGAAAAGGCAGTTTTCCTCTCTCCTCCTCTAGCCATGTGTCAACCGGTGTGTGGGATCGTGCAGAGCCAGCCCAATACTGCTTTCTGCCTATGACTTCCCTGAAATCCCGCCTTTATGGAACTCAAATTTTATGAATTGCGCCTATAATTCCCTTTCAGGTCCAACTTTATTGCTTTGGGCATTTTCCTTTGTATTTTGGTTTTATAGCAAAAATGTGTTAATAAACAGAAAATCTGAAAATCCTAGATTTCAAATTTTATGAAATCGGGCTTTTAAATATCATTGGGTCCGGCCTTTTATTGCTTATCACAATCGCTATTGCTATCAGGGATCACCGATCACTGATTTAAATCTGGTCGTCCATTCCTTTCCTGATCTGACAGCTAAGATTGCACGCCATGATCGCTATCGTTGTATTTGGAATGGCTTGGGGGTTTTGTCCATCGTCGATGCTGATCTACCAATCCGATCATCGACAATTGCATGTCGCATAGCCTAGGTCCTGATATCACATGCGAGCGTGTCTCCGACCTGATACATCAGATTGGTTGATTGGGGTCTCTTCTGCCTCTGCTTAAGTCCGCCTCTTTTTCCTTTTTCCGATGTGATTTCCCTCTATAAGGGGTTTTGCCATTTTTAGGGGATTTTGCCTCATTTTCCAAAGAACAAAGGGCATCTTCTTTCTGCGATAACTTCTGCATCCTAAGTCCATTTTTTCCCATTCAAGTTGCAGTAGATTCAGAATGAAAATATCTCTACCATGGGGCTATTTCTAGGAACTTCCTTGGACTTTCATTTTCCTCTGTGAGGAACACTTAGACTTAAGAGTTTATCCAAAATCCATTTTGGATCACGCCTTCCCACTAAAGAACTTTTGGTCTCCAAAAGACTAATATACTAATCTGAACAATAAATGAGATTAACAACACCCTCTTCTTTCAGCCTCCACACACTTTCCTTGCATAGTGCCTCTGAACCAAAGTCTCTGACCACTTTCCTTCTTGGATGTTCTGGTCCCCCTGGGAAGAACTGTCTTCCCTCTTGACTTCATACAAAACTCCTGCTGAGATGATCACAGAAGGTAGTTTGAAATTCTCTGCCTTGATCATTAATCCAAGGTGGCTCAAACAAATGTGAAGTACATCTGCTCCACAAGATTTTCATTTGTACTTGTTTGAAAAGCTGTCAACAACAACTATTAACAACAACAAAAATACAGACAACAATTGGATGGCTTAACCTCCTGCTTCAACGAAAGAAACAGATTTCACATCTTGTGAACACCTCCATGTCTTACATTTTCATACAAATGATGGACTAGATACTAAGCCCACAAAACATGCCTTTAGGAAAAATGACCCTTCAAGTCAAGCATGTAGAAAAAGACCATTAGGACTTTTTCAAAAGATGAAACACTTCATCATTATGTCCATCTTGGAGACCAAGTTAACTTCTCCCAAGTCAAAATTACATCACATCCCTGTGTTCATGCATATCATGCTCATGCATGCATTTCATCCTACAACTTTCGCTTAAGCACACTGTGCCTTAGAAGCTGAAATGAAATATAAGGTTGCAACAACAAAGTGACTCTCCTACTCAACTTCTCCATTCACCTTCTTGTTAAAATCCTGCAACTTGCATTCCATTAACAAAGAAATGCAAATAGATGCATCAATAGACATGCAATCTTAATCGGATAAGAACTCTAATCGTTTCTTACCAATCCCTTTCAAAGGTACTACCTTTGTCTGCACATCAACATCAACATGTGAATCATCCTGAAACACATCAATCATGGAATCTTCATTTCCATTTCTGCCATCTTCTCTTTCCACTTTCTTCAGCTTTTGTGGAAGCATTGTTGGATT
>APFE031147431.1:15420-27550 GCA_000404065.3 Pinus taeda | reverse complement strand
ATCATATCCCCTGCATAGCACATCAAATTCGAATAAGAATGCATCGGGGTCCTCTGATGTAAGTCCATGAAATGTAGGAATGTGTTGAAGGGGAATTGCTTTCATAGGAGCATTTGCTGCAGAATCCACTATGGGGTTTTGTAATGTAGAGGTTTGGGTGTTTGGCAGATTTTGAGCCATTGGGTCAAATATATGCCAATAACCTTCTGGAAGATCTAAGAGGGTATTCCTAGGAATGTTTTTAACAGGAACAATTTTAATAGCACTTCCTCTATCTGGAATTCTCATTTGAGAAAATAGGGTGTCTTCAATAATAATTTTTACCGTGCTCCCCTTGTCTGGGCTATTTAATGGCTGAGTTATCCTAGGAGGAGATCTTGGCTCTCCAATTTCCCCTGTTTCCCCTTCTCCTTCATAAACATTACTTAGGTTCCCTTCCTGCAGTCGTTCTGGAATAGAATTTTCAATTTCTTGAAAGTCCTGTTCATCGGTTTGACTATGCACCTCAGCAAAGGCTTCAGATGGTGAGCCTGAGGCCTGAAGGGAACTAGTAGGTTGTTTGGAAGTAACTTTCCTGGGTCCTATTGAAGGCTAAGATTCAGCTTTCTTATAGATTTCGTCTATGTATGTCGATCGACCAAGGGTCACCGGTCCCTTAGCTTTTTCTGGTTTTGGTAATGGTTTGAGATTTTTCTCTGGCTTTTTCTGCTTAGTCATGCACTCAATTTAACTACCAAGTTTTAAGCAGATAACAACAAATCTGCACGAAAGCGGGCAAAGGAGCAGGGCTTTCACATACTCCGCACGTAGGTTCTTACCTTCCGTTTTCAAAACCCAATTCTTCCCTAGCACGTTCGTACACTACCCTGGAAAAGAAAAATGGCTACACTCCTTCCCCGACAATGGCAACAAAATGTAGAGCTATAAAAAGGGTCTTTTTCACCTCTAGTTACCTCACATTAATATGTCAATCCGGGATCGTCTGGTTATTTCAAAGGGTGTCTCAGTCTGAGGCTAGCATTTGCGAGAGTAATGCTTGTAGTACAACTATTTAAAAGCTACGCAAGTAAATTAATGCAGATCTATAACTTAACTAATTCAAAAAACCAAATCACACCAAGTATTACATCAGCCAAAGGTTCGGCAGCAATAACCCATCCTTTTCATAACTGATGAGAATAGATCAGAGTTCTGGGAGCCAAATAGCAGATGCTGGGCTCGCGACAGCCTGGGATCGTTCTTAATGATTAGAAATGAAACAACAGATAAAAGAAATGACAATGAAATGGAACAACACATCAGCCAAGGGCTTGGTAGCAATAACACATCCCTTTCATAGCTGATGGGAGTAGATAAGAGGTCTGGGGACCAAGTAGCAGATGCTGGGTCCACTACAGCCCAAGTCTGTCCTCAAGAAATAGCAAATTAACAATCTGGAAATGGAATAGCAATTTGAAATGGAACAACAATTAGATGGAACAACAGATAAATGGAACAACAGTTCAAGAATAGAACAACAATCGAAATAAGTAATAACCGAGTTCTTTAAGCTGCAACTCTATTTAACCATGCTAATCAAAACACCAATCCCTCAATCTTATATGATGGAACAATACCGTAGAAACTTAGAAACACACCATACTTAATCTGCTTCTGTTAAAACACATACGACTACATCTCATAATAAAGAATAGTCACATTCGATAACCATGTGAAACAGACCTTTCCAGATGACTTGTTATAACGCAAAACAAAATCGTGAAGAATTCTGTAATAAAGTAACAGTGTCCTGTAAGGATTAATCAATACTTAAAGAATTGGTAAAATAACATAGCATTGATATAAAGTTCAAGAACACGAAATGACTTAATCACAATAGAGCATGTAATAGAATATTCTCAAAACACAAAAGATTACCAGATTACGTCTATGAACAAACCACATGGAAACCACGCGTAATAATAAAAGAGTAAGTGTCTTCTGGGGTCGGGCCCTTAGCCTCCAGGGGTACACCGCTTAAGATGGATCCAGGCTCAAAGATAAAAAGTGAACAAGTCTGTATTAAAGCATGCAATAAAATTACAGGAACTCAGGTCTTCAACAGAACATAAATATCATAGTCCAGATCTTTCTTAAAAGAAATTACTCACCCGTAACCAACAGTGCTATCCCTTTTATAGGAGGAATGGCAGAGACATCTAGATACAGAAATAGGTAAAACAACGATCCCTTAGGATCTAAGATCCTGAGGGATTCGCAGAATCATTAATGCTGCGTTACTTCTTCCTTCTTCTATTCCGCGCTGGTACCTCCACGTCCTTTCTTGGGCTGATCCGTGTCGATCTAGTTTGCTTCTGGTCTTCTGTCAAAGGGACAACAGTTAGCTCGTCTTTATCTTTACTTTTGGAATGGCCACCTTCCGCTTCTCCACCCTCCTACACATAGAAACGACGTTTATCAGTGATTCTTATTGATCTCTCGTGTTTCGTTATAAGTTCTTATCATTATCTAAGTTTCCCATGCAAAAGGCTTTTGAGTTTTCATGAAAGATACCGAAATGACCATCAAAACATACCTTCCTTGGTACTCCACAGGTTTACCTCTTCTTCAAGTTGATACTTGACTAAGGCTTCTTGGGAAACAAAGAGCTATGTCTCCAACTCATGCATCCTTCTCAGGTTCATATTCGCAATATGAAGTGATCCAAAATGGATCCTGAAACTCTATAAGTCTTCATGAACTCTCTATAATTTATGCCAAAGATTAAAAATCTTGTGAAGATCAAGCTTATCAGAGGAATCCTCATGACAGTTTCTAACTACGATCAGCGTGAATAAATGAGGGTCATCAATCAAGTGCGCAGAGCGGTGGACCATGGTAGCTCGCGCTGTCGTGAATTAGCAAAGTCAGCGATGGTTTGAGTCAACGGGGGAGGAATTTGATATGCGATTAGCGACAAGTCGCTAATCGCATATTGCAGGGCAAACCCCTTGAAGAAGGAGGGACACATGCGCTCGGACCCGAAAAATCATGAAATGCAGCAGAAAGTGTTTCGGTTCCATCCGAGGCGGGATTCCACAGAAAACTTGCAAGATATCAGAAGGATTTTGAGTGGTAACTAGTTTAGACCGAGTCCCACCTGATGCCACACAACGAGTGACAAAAGTCCGATGGAAGAGAGAGAAAACCACTCACATCGGATGGGTAAATGTTGAGCAAGTTATCCGACCTATATGTGTGATGACAGTAGGATTTGGAGGGTCCAGATCAACGACAGAGTTGCGGCCCAATGGATGACCAAATTTGATGAAGTTATAAAGAAGATTGTGCAGGATTCTGAAGTTTGACGTGGATGATGAGTTGGTAGAGATTTGTGTTTCGCAAGCATTCTTAGAGTAAATGGAAATAACGACTGTTTCAAATGATCGAGTGTTTCCGGTGAACCTGACATGCTCATCCATTAAAGGAATAGGTGGCAACCTCCCTATAAGGCATTATGCAGTTACTGTAACTGTCGAAAGAAGGGATTCGAACAGACAAAGGCAGGGAACTAGAAAGCCAAGAAGCAGAAACGAACAGTGAAAAAAGAAGATTAGCTTAAAAGCCACAGAGAGGAAGCAGTAAGCAGAATTGGAAGCAGAGAAACTAGAGCCGAGCTGATCTGAAGAAGCAAAGGCAGCAAGCGAGCCAGTGTTAAGACAAAGATAGAGAGAGTACTCCAGAGAGTCTGTGTACTCCAAAGAGACTTGGGGGATCCAAGAATAGTCCTACTGATTGTATCTGTTGTGTGAGACTCAAATTTAGCTCACTGTAATAGGCAGAGCCACCAGAGGTTGGAGGTAGAGCCACAGGGCTAGAGAGCTCTAATAGACTTCTAAAGAGCCACGAGGCTGCAATGAAGTTGCAACACAGTAGGAGATCGAATGATCGAGCTGTGGCTGGTTGTCTGAGGTGTGTCGAAGACAAGAGAAGGATTTCCAGAGACAAATGCAAAATTCCAAGGGAGTTAGAGGAGCCAGGAGTTCAAGAAGCTCAAAGCACTAACTGAAGGAGTCAAGTCCAGAGAAGCCTAGACCTATCTGCAGAACAAGGATAGCTAGGGGTAAGATGGCATTCGAAGCCCATTGGTTTAGTTGTAAACCAATGGAGTTAAGTGTAGCACTTGTAAAATAATTGAATCCATAATCCTAGAGAGTCTAATCGAGTTGATTAGAGATTAGGAGACGTAGCCCAAGATATTAGGTTGAACTCCATATTATATTGTTGTCTTATGGGTTTGTTGAATTGCTGCTTTATTTATTGTTATTTATGTTTCACACCAGCATAAGCAAATAAACATAAGCACTCAACAGTAAAAAACAAATCCAAGCATACACCTATATTTTCAAGCATTTCTTAATTCCGCATTAGTTAATCATTAAGATTTGGGAAAATTTAAAGCTTTGGAAGTGGGAGAAGTTCTTGTAAGTTAGACAAGAAGCCTAAGAGCCCCATTTTCAGATCAGGTGGTATTAGAGCTTAATATTGATTAACCCCACCTTCAAAGAAGGTTGTATCAGAATGCTTGATTGATAAGGCAAAGATGCTTGTCTAAAAGGTGTTTGGACAGTCAAGGATTGATTGTCTCATTGACTGTATGCTTGGTTGCATACTGACTATTGTTTGAGTTGCAGAGGTGAAGGGAAAGCTATTGATAGCTCAGTCTAGGAAGGACAAGAAGGAAGAAGGGCTGAAGGAATTCTTCTATCCCAAATGACCTCA
This sequence comes from Pinus taeda, assembly GCA_000404065.3. Taxonomy (NCBI): domain Eukaryota; kingdom Viridiplantae; phylum Streptophyta; class Pinopsida; order Pinales; family Pinaceae; genus Pinus; species Pinus taeda. Next base: position 22,789 of record APFE031147431.1, on the reverse strand, counting down.
GGGAAATCCTTGAAGCACAAATGGTCGTTGCAAGAGGTTATTGAATAAGCTCTTTAATAATTTTGTTTCAAGTTCTTTTGTGCACTTTGAAAATGACAACTTCTATAAGTGAATTCTCAAATTCTTCTTTCTCCCAAAGTTCCTTTGATGGAGACATGAAGCAAAACTTGTCAACCATGATGGATATGGTGAGAGAAATGTATGAGGATGGAAGGAAGAGCAACATACTTAGAGAGCAGTTGAATTCTGTGGAGGAAGAAAAGCAGATGCTTTCTAGCAAATTGCAGGAAATGGAGAGGCAACTTCATATTGAAAATATGAACTTGAAAAGGATGGATGGAGTCACAACTCTTTGTTACCAAAGAAGCCTTGGCCAAGTATAACCTTGAAGAAGAGGTAAACCATTCATGTTTGTCTTCAAATTCTTTTAAGAATTCTTATATTGGTTCTTCTGAAAAACATACTAGAGGCATAGGTTCCAAGCTAATATCCAAGATGGGCTATGAAGGAAAAGGATTGGACAAACATGCACAAGGTATTGTTGAGCCAATAATGGTTGAGGAAAGGCCTACGTATTTGGGTTTTGGCTATGGATAGTCTTGTGGAGAGAGTTCCAAAGCTACCATGAAGGCCATTGAAACAGTGCGAAAAAGGAGTTTCATTGCAGGTCCTCTACCTCAGAAGTGTGAGGATTGTATTTAGGAGGAATGCAATAGCTTGAAACAGTATTCGCATGATGCAGGTGTTCAAAAGAACACACTTGAACCAAAGAGTTGTGGAAACTATGACAACCTTGAAGAAAGTGGTGGTGTTCCAAAGGGAGCCACTTCTTCATTTGCTTCACCTTCTCAGGAAGGAAATAAAGGTGAAAGAGGAAGGTATAAATCTAGTTTTTTTTTTTTCACTTACTGGTTCACGGATACCCGGGTCAGTGGGTAGCCGCTACATCCAGGGTTTTTTAACATTGAGTGGACACCACCCGAAGGGCATCAACACCCCTTGGCCTATTTACTGACCTAACCCCAAGAGCTTTCGGGATTCGACCCTATGACCTCCCATTGGCGAGGCACTTGATTTGACCGATTGAGCTAACTCTTGGGGCTAGGTATAAATATCGTTATAAACACATTCCTTTTGATTTTGCAAAGCATGGAAAAGGAATTGCATGTTCCTTTTGTAGTTTGGATAACAATTATGTTTCTAGATGTTGGAAGAGGATGGGCACATAGAAGACAATTTTGAAGGAAAAGAAGCAAGCAACCAAATGTCCATAGAAGAAGGAAAATCATGCTGACAAAAGGATGCACATGTGTTGCACTTACTACCATAAGCAAGGGAATCTTGCTAAAAGGTGTTGGACTTTGAATCTAGAACTGCTTCCATCAAAGCTAAAGGAGAAGGTGGAAAAAGAAAATGGTAGGGATGGAAATAAAGATTACATGATTGATGTGTTTCAGGATGATTCACATATTGATGCTGATGTGCAAACAGAGGAGGGACCTTTGAAATGGATTGGTAAGAAATGGTTAGAATTCTTATCCAATTAAGACTGCATGTCTATTGATGCATCTATTTTCATTTCTTTGGGGGAATAAATGCAAGTTGCAGGATCTTACCAAAATGGTAAATGGAAAGAAGTTGAGTAGGAAACTCACTTTATTGCTGCAACAGTATGTTCATTTCAGATTCGAAAGTACAATGTACTTAAGCGAAAGTTGAAAGATGGAATGCATGCATGAGCATGAGATGCATGTGATGTTGGCTTGGGAGAAGTTGACTTGGTCTCCGAAATGGAGATAATGATGAAGTGTTTCATCTTTTGGAAAAGAGTCCTAAAGGTCTTTTTCCTACATGCTTGACTTGAAGAGTCATTTATTGTAAAGGCATGTTTTATTTGCTGGTTATCTAGTTAATAATTTGTATGCAGATATAAGACATGGAAGGGTTCACAAGATGTGAAATCTGTTTCTTTGTTGAAGCAGGAGTTAGTCCATCCAGTTGTTGTTGGCATCTTTTCAAACAAGTACAGATGAAAGTTTTGTGGAGAAAATGTACTTCACATACATTTGAGCCACCTTGGATCAAGGATCAAGGCAAAGAAGTTCAAACTACCTTCTGTAAACTTCACAACAGAAGTTCTGCATGAAGTCAACGAGGAAAGAAGTTATTCGCGAGACAACCAACCCATCCAGGCAGGGAAGTGGTCAAAGATTTTGGTTCAGAGGCACTATGCAAAGGCAAGTGTAGGGAGGTTGAAAGAAGAGGATGTTGTTACTCTCATTTACTGCTCAGATCAATATATTAGTTTTTTGGTGGACCAAAAGTTCTTTTAGTGGGAAGGCGTGATCCAAAATGGATCTTGAAACTCTCTAAGTATTCATGAAATCTCTATAATTTATGCCAAATATTAAAAATCTTGTGAAGATCAAGATTACCAAAGGAATCCTCATAACATTTGCTAACTGTGATCAGCGCGAATCAACGAAGGCCATTGATCAAGCGCGTAGAGCAGCAGACCATGGCAACATGTGTTGTAGCGAATTAGCAATGTCAGCGATGGCTTGAGTCAACAGGGGAGGAATCTAATATGTCGTTAATCGCATATCGTAGGGAAAAACCCTCGAAAAAGGAGAGCCACATGTGCCCAAACCCGAAAAATCATGAAATGCAACAAAAAGTGTTTCAGTTCCATCCGAGGCAGGATTCCATAGAAAAATTGCAGGATATCAGAAGGGCTTCAAGTGGTACGCAGTCTAGACCGAGTCTCTCTCGATGCCACACAATGAGTGACATGCATCCGACGGAAGAGAGAGAAAACCGTTCACATCGAACGGGTAAATGTCAAGCATGTTATCCGCCCGATATGTGTGATGACTCTAGGATTTGCAGGGTCGAAATCAACGCGGAGATGCAACCCAATGCATGACTGGATTTGATGAAGTTATATAGTACATTGTGTGGGATTTTGAAGTCCAACGTGGATGATGAGTTGGCACAGATTTGTGTTTCGCGGGCATTCTCAGAGTAAACAGAAATAACAATCGTTTCAAATGATCGAGTGTTTCCGGTGAACCTGACATGCTCATCCATTAAAGGAATAGGTGGCCACCTCCCTATAAGGCATTATACAGTTATTGTAACCGCCGAAAGAAGGGATTCGAAAGGGCAGAGGCAGGGAACCAGAAAGTCGAGAAGCGGAAACGAATAGCGAAAAAAGTAGATTCGCTTAAAAGCCATAGAGAGGAAGTAGTAAGTAGAACTGGAAGCAGAGAAACCAGAGTTGAGCTGACTTGAAGAAGCAAAGGCAACAAGTAAGCCTGGGTTAATACAAAGACAGAGAGAGTACTCCAGAGAGACTTGGGGGATCAAAGTACAGTCCTACTAATTGTATCTATTATGTGAGACTCAAATTGAGCTCACTGTAATAGGCAGAGCCACGAGAGGTTGGATGCAGAGCCGTAGGGCCAGAGAGCTCTAATATACTTCTAAAGAGCAACGAGGCTGCAGTGAAGTTGCGGCACAACAGGAGATCAAATGATCAAGTTGTGGCTAGTTGTCTGAGGTGTGTCGAAGACAGGAGAAGGAGTTCCAAGACAAATGCAGAATTATGAGGGAGTCAGAGGAGCCAGAAGCTCGAGAAGCTCAGGGCATTGATTGAAGGAGTCAAGTCCAGAGAAGCCTAGACCTGTTTGTACAACAAGGATAACCAAGGGTAAGATGGCATTCTAAGCCCATTGGTTCAAATGTAAACCAATGGAGTTAAGTGTAGCACTTGTAAAAGAATTGAATCCATAATCCTGGAGAGTTTAATTGAGTTGATTAGAGCTCAAGGAGACGTAGCCCAAGATATCAGGGTGAACTCCATATTATATTGTTGTCTTATGGGTTTTTTGAATTGCTACTTTATTTACCGTTATTTGTGTTTCACATCAGCATAAGCAAATGAACATAAGCACTCAACAGTAACAAAAAAATACAATCATACACCTATATTTTCAAGCATTTCTTAATTCCGCATTGGTTAATCATTAAGATTTGGGAAAATTTAAAGCTTTGGAAGTGGGAGAGGTTCTTGTGAGTTAGACAAGAAGCCTAAGAGCCCCATTTTCAGATCATGAAGTTGCCTCTCCATTTCCTTCAATTTGTCAGAAAGCAACTGCTTCTCTTCCTTCATGGAATTCAACTACTCTGTAAGTATGCTGCTCTTCCTTCCCTCCTCACACATTTCTCTCACCTTGCCCATCATCATGAACAAGTCTTGCTTCATGTCTTCATCAAAGAGTCTTGTGATGCAAGAGGAGTTTGAGGACTCACTTGTAGAAGTTGTCATTATACCAATGAGTAAAAGAACTTCAACAAGATTACTAAAGAGTTTATTTAAGGAACCTTTTGCAACAAACCTCTTGTGCTTCAAGGATTGCATTGAGGTCCTTTGGGATAGAAGAATGCCTTCAACCCTTCTTCCTTCTTGTCCTTCCTGGACTGAGCTATCAATAGCTTTCCCTTCACCTCTGCAAACTCAAACAATAGTCAGTCTGCAACAATCATACACCCAATCAGACAATCAATCCTTGACTACCCAAACACCTTTCAGACAAGCAATATTTGCTCTGTCAATCAAGCATTCTGATATAACCTTCTTTGAAGGTGGGGTTAATCAATCTCAAGCTCCGATACCACTTGATCTAAAAATGGGGCACTTAGGATTCTTGTCTAACTTACAAGAACCCCTCCCACTTCCAAAGCTTAAATATTCCCAAGTCTTTATGATTAACCAATGCAGAATTAAATATGTGCTTGAAAATAAGGTGTATGCTTATGGTTGTTTTAAACTGTTTATGTGTTGTAAATTGATTTGCTTAAACTGATATAAAACATATAACAATGAAGCAATGTAGCAAATGATCATTACACATAAGATAGCTAGTTTAATATGGAGTTCACCCAAAACTCTTGGGCTATGTCTCCTTGAGCTCTAGTCAACTCAACTAGGCTCTCTAGGATTATGGTATAAGTTCTTTTACAAGCTCCATGCTTAACTCCATTGGTTTACATAGAACACAATGGGTTCAAAACACCATCTTATCCCCTGGCTCTGAAGCTCTTAGCTTTCTGGCTCTAGCTCTGGCTCTGGCTCTCAGCTCTGGCTCTCAGCTCTAGCTCCGGCTCTGGCTCTGTCTCATGGGTCTGACTCATGGGTCTGGCTCTTGGCTCTCGCTTTGGCTCTCACTCTGGCTCTGGCTCTTTGGCTCTTTAGCTTTGGCTTCTTCGGCTCTGGCTTTGGCTTTCTGTAACTTTCAGCTCTCTGGCTTTTCGCTTGACCTCCAAGTGACTCCAAAGAATCCCTCAGCTGCTCTGTGCATTAGCTTTTCGCCCTCTCGCTTCTGCCTGCTCTCAATTGAGCTCTCTGCCTCCTTTGAGGTACTTTTCCGGCTTTTCAACTACCCCAACCGTTTCTCTGCGTATCATCATCTCTCTGTGCTTCTGTAGGATTCCTTGATCTTTGTTAGTTCAACTGGCCATCTGGATCTGCGGCTCTGTGGCTTCAAAATGCATTATTGCCTGTAAAAATGCCTGCTTGCAGTGTGGCATGATGATCAGGAGTGGTTACAGAGGTTTTGGGACCTTCTCATAGGCAAAAACCCTAAAACGGAGAAAATTTCATTAGACAAAGTTTTCTAAAAAATACACTATTGGACATGAAATCCAGACATGAAATTCCATTGAATCACCCCTAAAAACCCTATCGGGTCCACCATTAGGCATCATATCGCATCGCGTAGGAATATTGGGAAAAATCCCAATTATACAGGAAATACATTGAAAGACCCGTCAAAGCGCTTTGTATCGAACTTCAAAATTTATTGCATCCACCCTATAATCGTATCGGGTCCGCCTTTGGCCGCTATCACACTCTCCATCGTTGATCTGCGAGATCTCCGATCCAACGGTTGATATCCATTTTTGGGCAGCTTAAGAGTATGGAGGTTACCCGCCCGAAAAAGGTGGTTTTCCTCTCTCCTTCGCCACCCATGTGTCAACCAGTGTGTGGGATCGGGTGGAGCCAGCCCAATACCACTTTTCGCCTAAGGCCCACCCGAAATCCCGCCTTTATGGAATTAAAATTTTATGAACTACGCCTATAATTCCCCTTCAGGTCCAGCTTTATCGCTTCAGGTGTTTTCCTTTGTATTTTGGTTTTATAGCAGAAATGCGCTAATACACAGAAAATCTGAAAATTGCGGATTTCAAATTTTATGAAATTGGGCTTTTAAATCTAATCGGGTCTGGCCTTTTATCGCTTATTGCAATTGCTATCGCTATCAGGGATCGCTGATCGCCGATTGCCAATTTAATCCTGGTCGTCCATTCCTTTCCCAATCCAACAACTGAGATTGCACGTCGCAATCGCTATCGCATGTCGCATTTGGAACGACCTGGGGGTTCTGTCCATTGTCGATGCTAATCCACCGATCCGATCATCAGTGATTGCATGTTGCGTAGCCTAGGTCCTGATATTGCATGCGGGATTGTCTCTGACCCGATACATCGGATCGGCCAATCGGAGTCTCTTCCGCCTTCGCTCAATTCTACTTCTTTTTCCTTTTTCCAATGCAATTTCCCTTTATAAGGGTTTTTTTCCATTTTTAGGGGATTTTCCCTCCTTTTCCAAAGAGCAAATGGCATCTTCTTTCTGTGATAACTTCTGCATCCTATGTCCATTTTTGCCCATTCAAGTTGCAGTAGATTCAAAATGAAAAGATCTCTGCCATGGGGCTATTTCTAGGAACTTCCTTGGACTTTCATTTTCCTCTGTGGTGAGTTCTGGCACAGGCGGTTGGGCCATTTGCATCATGGGGCTTTGAAGATAATGCAACAGATATCTACAGGACTTCCCAAAGGTAAATTTGAGCAAGTTGACACATGCAAAGGTTGTACCTTAGGAAAGTACACCAAGTCTTCCTTTGATGATTGAGACAATCGAGTAGAGGCTATCTTAGAGCGAGTTCACACTGATTTGTCTGAACCATTCTCGACGACATCCACAACAAAGAAAAAGTATTATGTGATTTTCATTGATGACTATTCTCGTAAATGATGGATTTAATTCATGCAGAAGAAGGACCAAACCTTTGCAAAGTTTTGTGAGTTCAAAGCTTTGGTCAAGAAAGAGTCAAGGAAGAAGATCAAGGCCTTGAGAAGTGACAATGGTGGAGAATATGTATCTTAAGAGTTTAAGTACTTCTGTGTAGCGGAAGGAATTAAACGAGAGTTGATGACACCTCATAACCCAAATCAGAATGGGGTGGCTAAGATGTAGAACAGAACTATTGTAGAGGTAGCACAGTAAATGATGCATGACCAAGGC
>APFE031147431.1:941-14768 GCA_000404065.3 Pinus taeda | reverse complement strand
TCCTAAGGAGGAGGAGCCTTAGACTGATGTAGAGCAGCCGCATGCAGAGGTTCCAGGAGTGGAGACATCCACTCAAGTAAAGTCTTCCAGAGATGGATGAAAGCGCATAAGAGAAGCTGACAGATTGTTGGAGGATGCGAGAGAGAATGTGGGAGCACCATCTTCTTAGCATAGACAGAGGAGGTCACCTGAGAGGTACACTGGATAGTGGAGGAGTATGACTCCATTTGGGTTGATGCTATGGTGGAGGAGTATGACTCCATAGTTCGTAATAGTGTTTGGGACGTGGTTCTGAGACCAGAGAACAAGTCAGTTGTGAGTTCTCGTTGGCTTTACAAGGTAAAGCAAGCTGCTGAAGGTAGTGTGGAGAAGCATAAGGGAAGATTTGTTTCCCGTGGCTTTTCACAGGTCGAGGGGATTGACTATGATGAGACTTTTTCTCCTGTCGCAAGGTACTCATCTATTAGATCTATGTTGGCACTATCAGCATATATGGGTTGGAAGATCCATCAGATGGATGTGAAGATTGCATTCCTCAATGGAAAAATTGAGGAAGAGGTGTACATAGAGCATCCAGAAGGTTTTGAGACCTTTGATCATGACACGCATGTGTGCTGACTCAAGAGAGAATTGTACGGGCTGAAGCAAGCACCTCATGCTTGGTACACCAGGATAGACAACTACTTCACCGGGTTGGGCTTCACAAAGATTGAAGTGGATGCAAACCTGTACCACATCGTGGTGAAAGGTAAGTTGTTGATCATCGTACTTTATGTTGATGATCTTATATTGACTGGTGATAATTAGTTGATTATGTCTTGCAAGGAGGACCTTGCAAGAGAATTTGAGATGAAAGACATGGGTCTCATGCATTACTTCCTTGGCATGGAAGTGTGGCATAAGGATGGGGAGTTGTTTGTGTCACAAGGCATGTATTCCAACAAGATACTCAGGAGATTCCACATGGAGAAGTACAAGCCCATGGAGACTCCTCTAGCAGGAAACTGGAGGAAGGAGGTTGCTACTTCAAGAGAAGTGGTAGAGGCTACTGTGTACAAGCAGCTTGTGGGTTCACTAATGTACTTAATGAACACACGACCAGATTTTTGCTATGTGGTGAAACAACAAAGTCAAGCGATGGTTCAACCTACCAAAATGTTTTGGATGGTAGCAAAGCATGTATTGAGATACCTCAGAGGTACATCTCAGTATGGATTATGGTATAGACAACAATAGGGAGTAGATCTACAGGGCTTCACTGATGCAGATTGGGTAGGGTATCCATCAGATTGGAAGAGCACATCAGGAGGGATTTTCAACCTTGGGTCAGTGGCAAATCGATAGTAGAAGTAGGTTATAGTATTATGCTTTGATTTATATTGCATTATCAGGTAACCTATCACATATTTTCTACATGGTATCAGAGTTGTGAACAATATACTGAGAAGAGAATTCAAAGTTTGAAGTTCGGGGTTGCAGGTGCAAACCGAATTCATATCATACTTCATGGTTGGCCAATGGTGTTCTATGGCTTGAGAGTCGAGTATCCCTTGGAAGGTAGCTCGAATTACATAGCATGGAAATATAGAATGGAGGTTGTATTAGAAGACAATGGCTTGAAGGAATTCATTGATAAAGAAATCCCAAAGCCAGCTTCAACTAATGCACAAGAGTTGGCTGAGTAGACAGATCATCCTTGAGGGAGTTCGAGACCATATTGTCTCGAGTCTCCATGGGAAGGATACTCCATTTTCAATGTGGAAGACATTGAAGGACCTCTACTAGAATAGTAGCGACCAAAGGAAATTGGTGCTCAAGGATAAGCTTTGTAGAATCAAGATGGAGAAGGGTGATACTATTTCCACATATCTGAACAAGCTCACCACCTGCAGAGATGAGCTTGGAAGTATGGGAATAACTATTGCCGATGATGATATTGTGAGCCTCGCTCTCCTTGGTCTTCCAAAGAGTTGGAATAGCTACCAGGACTCTGTGAATGGAAGGGAGAAACTACCAGTTAGGAACGAATGTGGTCAGATCTTATGCAGGAGGAGATCAGGAGAAGCACACGAGATGGTTGTTCATCTAAGAATGATGATGAAGAAAATATGGCCTTAGAAAGTAAGACAAGGAAAGGGAAGGGGAAGGCTTCCCATTTCAACTGAATTCTTCTCATGGAGGGAAGAAGGGTGACATGTCTAAAGTAAGATGCTTTAATTGTCACAAGATGGGACATTATGCAACTAATTCCCCATCGAAGAAGTCCAAGAAGGGATCCTCGGAAGGATCAGAAGGTGAGGCATTAGCCTCTCAGTTCGAAATGGACTTTACCCTCATTGCATGCATGGTGTCATCGATGATGGGATCTGTCTGGTATCTTGATAGTGGAGCCTCATTCCACATGACCGCTGATAAAAATTTATTCAGTTCCTTGGAGGAAAAAGACCTCAAGATGCACATAGATATGGGTGATGACGGAAGGTATAGTGTTTTAGGAGTGGGCACGATTTCTTTTCAAAGGGAGCATGGAGCTCCTTTCACCTTGACAGATGTGATGTATGTGCCTAGACTGAAGAAGAACTTGGTATCGGTTGCAATTTTGGAGGACAAAGGCTATGATGTTGTCTTCAGTAAAGGAAAGGTGTTCCTAAGATGCATAGCCATGGGTTAGACCAAGAGGATAGGGATTTGGGTGAAGAATCTCTATAAAATAGAGGTAGATGATTGTACAACATTGAGGACGAAAGCAAAATTGGTGCAAAGCCAAGACATTGGCGAGTTGTGGCATAGGAAGTTGGGCTATTTGTATCATGGGGCTTTGAAGATAATGCAACAGATATCTACGGGACTTTCCAAAGGTAAATTTGAGCAAGTTGACACATGCAACAACTGTACCTTAGGAAGGTACACCAAGTCTTCCTTTCATGATTGAGACAATCGAGCAGAGGCTATCTTAGATCAAGTTCATACTGATTTGTTTGGACCATTCTCGATGACATCCACAATGAAGCAAAGGTATTATGTGATTTTCATTGATGACTATTCTCGTAAATTCTGGATTTATTTCATGTAGAAGAAGGACCAAACCTTCACAAAATTTTGTGAGTTCAAAGCTTTGGTCGAGAAAGAGTCAGGGAAGAAGATCAAGGCCTTGAGAAACAATAATGGTGGAGAATATGTCTCTCAAGAGTTTAAGGACTTTTGTGCAATGAAAGGAATTAAATGAGAGTTGATGATGCCTCATAACCCACAGCAGAATGGGGTGGCCGAGAGGAAGGAAAGAACTATTATGAGGCAGCACAGGAAATGCTGCATGACCATGGCCCACCACTTCACTTATGGGCTGAGGCATGCAACACAATAGTCTATTTGTAGAATAGAAGCCTGCATTGCATACTTGGGATGAAGACACCAGAGGAAGATTTCTCTCGTAAGAGACCAGATGTGGGTCACTTCAGGATCTTTTGCTCATCAGTATATTGCCATGTGACAAAGGATGCACAGAAGAAGCTTGAGCCGATAGCAGATTTGGGGATATTTGTGGGGTACACTGATACACCTCACAACTATCAGGTGTACTTGCCTACCAGTCAGAGGACAGTGGTTCACATAGATCTCAAGTTTGATGAGAAGAAGGCCATGCGAGGTTCCCTTGAGAGAGAGCTCCAACTACAAGCTGTGGAGGAACTGTAGGAGGAGCCTCAGACTGATGCAGAGTAGCCGCATGCAGAGGTTCTAGGAGTGGAGACACACTCAAGCAAAGTCTTCTAGAGATGGATGGAAGTAGACATGAGAAGTTGATAGATTGTTGGAGGATGCGAGAGAGAAAGTGGGAGCACCATCTTCTCGTCGCAGACAGAGGAGGTCACCTAAGATGTATAATGGATACATGGCCCTTGCCAGGGAATGTGTTGAGACTGAGCCATCTTCCTTTGAGGAAGCAATGCAGCAGTTAATTTGAGTTGATGCTATGGTGGAGGAGTATGACTCCATAGTTCGTAACTGTGTTTGGGACATGGTTCCAAGACCGGAGAACAAGTCAGTTGTGAATTCCCGTTGGCTTTACAAGGTACAACAGGTTGCTGATGGTAGTGTGGAGAAGCATAAGGCAAGATTTGTTTCCCATGGATTTTCACAGGTTGAGGGGATTGACTATGATGAGAATTTTGCTCCTGTCGCAAGGTACTCATATATTAGATCTATGTTGGCACTATCAACACAGATGGGTTGGATGATCCATCAGATGGATGTGAAGACTGCATTCCTTAATGGACAAATTGAGGAAGAGGTGTACATAGAGAAGTTGGAAGGGTTTGAGACATTCGATCGTGAGTCACATGTGTGCCGACTCAAGAGAGCATTGTACAGGCTAAAGCAAGCACCTCGTACTAGGTAGACCAGGATAGACAACTACTTCACCGGGTTGGGCTTCACAAAGAGTGAAGCAGATGCAAACTTGTACCACATCGTGGTGAAAGGTAAGCTGTTAATCATCGTAATTTATGTTTATGATCTCATATTGAATGGTGATGATTAGTTGATCGTTTCTTGCAAGGATGACCTTGCAAGAGAATTTGAGATGAAAGACATGGGTCTCATTCATTACTTCCTTGTCATGGAAGTGTGGCAGAAGGATGGGGAGTTGTTTGTGTCTCAAGGCAAATATGCCAATGAGATACTCAGGAGATTCCACATGGAGAAGTGAAAGCCCATGGAGACTCCTCTAGTAGGTAACTAGAGGAAGGAGGTTGCTACTTCAAGGGAAGTGGTAGAGGCTACTGCGTACAACCAACTTGTGGGTTCACTGATGTCCTTAATGAACACATGACCAGATTTTTGCTATGCGGTGAACCAGATGAGCCAAGCGATGGTTCAACCTACCAAGATGTTTTGGAAGGTGGAAAAGCATGTATTGAGATACCTCAGAGGCACATCTCAATATGGATTATGGTATAGATGGCCATAGGGAGTGAATCTATAGAGCTTCACTGATGCAGATTAGGTAGGGAGTCCATCGGATTGGAAGAGCACATCAGGAGGGATTTTCAACCTTGGGTTAGTGACAATTTCTTGGTACAACAGGAAACAAAGGTTGGTTGCACTCATCTCGGCAAAGGAAGAATACATGGCTGCAAGTTAGGTAGCATGTAAGGCCATCTAGATGCGGAAAGTCCTAGTTGGTTTTTTTGATCAAAGGATGGATCCAAATTTGATCTACTATGATAATTAAAGTTGTATCAAACTCTCTAAGAATCTAGTATTTCATGATAGGTCCAAGCACATCGACATATGGTATCATCATCTCAGAGACTGTGTAGCGCGAAGGATCATGTTGCTGCAGTATATTTTGACAAAGGAGGAAGATGCTGACATTTTGACAAAGGCATTGTCAAAGTGTAAATTCGAGTTCCATAGAAACAGGACCGGGGTGGAAGATAATCCCTTTCTTATTGAGAGGGAGTGTTGAAATATGGAAACAAGAATATTCCAATTTAATTTTTCCTTGAATTAAATTGTGAATTAAAATCGAATTTAGTCTTAACAACTACTTGGAGATAATTAATTAATTTATTTTAAATTAATTAGTTGGAGAAATTCAAGTTAGAAGTCTTTTTGAAGTCATGAAGGAGTTATCCCTTAAATTAAGGAGATAAGATTGAGTTATATTTGAGTTGTAATTAGTTAACTTAGTTTACTGAGTTAAGTCTAGTTAAATTAGTTCCAAACTCTTTGAGGAACTAATAGTGAGTTAAAAGTTAGTTGATGCATTAATGCACTCAACTAGTGCTACTCTAGTTAACTGAAGATTCCCTCATCAGAAACTCATGCATGTCTATTCTAAGAAAGACCCTGTTGAGATGAATGTTCAAGGAAAATGACCTATCATTTGCATGTGTTTTCTCATGGAGAAAACTCATCCATGCAGTCAAGGATTCATCATTGAGGATTACGCAATTTTGAAGGCTTGTTTTTTTCACTTGGTAATAGGCTAATCATCCACAAGGAAATAGGAGCTTGGAGGGTAGAGAGGAAGGCTAAAGAGAAGCCAAGATTGCCTGTGAGCATCTATGAGGATTGTATTGAGGGCTGGCTAGCTGTGATAGCTAACACTTTGTACAATTCCTATGTATTTCCACCATGTATGATAATACAATAGTGTGGGGTTTTTATCTGAGACTTTCCCCAAAGTATTTTGCATGTGTATTGTGCCATTGATTCTTCTTCTTCTGGTTATATTATTCAGCTCGATCTTTAAGCTTCCGCAAATTGATAGTAGAAGTAGGTTATAATATTCTGCTTTGATTTATATTGCATTATCAAGTTAACCTATCACAAATTTTCTACAGAGTGTACTTAAACAAATTATGAAGTAAAATTCTAGTTATTTCATTCAAAGTGGAAACACGTGTATGTTTGTGAAATACTTAAGAAAATAACAATTTGACAAATGAAAGATAGTTCACTGAAGTGGCCCAACACATGAATCCTGTAATGCAATGCCTTTATTACTCAGTCCAGTCTGCTGACTTGAAAATGTTTAGAATAAACCCTCAGGTTTTCAGATCAATGTAACTATAGAAATGTTCAGCAAGCCACACTCTATACTTTGAATTATGAAGTATTTATACAAAAAATAGTTAGAAAATATCCTAAACTGTTTTTAGGAATTGTTCAAAGAAAATAAATATCTTCATGCAAGAAGATAGAGACACCTAGGAAACTAAAAGGCTAGTTGTCCCTTCTTTTACTGATTTGTTGTTTTATGCTTTGACCTTTTGCTTCCTTTCCTCCTTTGTTGTTGCTCTATGTTGTCTGTCCTTTTACTCTTGGCTTTTGAATGATATTCTTTCATCTGATACTCTTTGACTTAGATAATTTGTTGTTTTACTTTCACTGCTTTGTATTCACTGTTTACCTTGCATTTTTATAGTAAATCATTTAACTTGTACTAAGTCTCTGTATCTGGTAACTTAATATTTACCATTCTTCTGTAGAATTCATCAGCTTCTGTGTATTTTGCAAAGGTGGGCTTGTTTACAAAAAGATGTTTTACCCCATGCTGGAGGTAAAAGAGGTTCTCAAAATCCTGGTAAAGGACTTTTCCTGTAGGCATCGCTTTCATGGAGGAACTGCTGGATTTTTCCTTTGCCACTTCTCTGATTCTCTTATCATAGTCTTCATGTGGCATTAATTTGTCATTAATTACCAGTGGATTAGGTAGACCTTTCTGCCTCAAAGCATCAAATTTCACCATGAACCTTCCTATTGCCAGTTCCATTGTTTGGTACTTGTCTTCAAGTTGTGTCATTAGGTTTCTTTTGGTGATTACCTTTTAAAGCTCTAATATGGTCACAATTCTGTTAGCTATTCCAAGTTCCTGCAATCCATATTTATTCTTTGAGTTAAGGAACTAGATTATTCTTGAGGCTTCTTCTAGCTTATTTCCAAGTTTAGCTCTAACCCTTTGAATTGCCTCATTAGCCTCTTTGACCAAATCATTTTGCTCAAATATCACCTATATAGATGGCCAAATATCATTGACTAAGTCATTGATATTGGCCCATAAAAGTTGTTTTGCTTGGGCTAATGGCTCTTTGAGTGTCAACTCCTTCTCTAAGTTTTGTAATCTTTCATTCAACTTGTTTGTCTTCTAAACTTCATTCTTATGCATAATTTGAGCCAGTTTCTTCTCATCCTCTAGAGTTTTCATTTGTTCCTTAAGTGTATTTATTTTAGTGGTCTGGATGGACATATCCTCCATGGCTTTGACCCGTTTAGTTACTTCATCACTAGGATGAGTTGTTGCTATTGTTGATGTAGTTACTATTGTAGTTGGAAGCGCTATAGCTAGTGGTGCTGTTGGGATCAATGAAGCTGCCAAAGTTGAAGGAATTTCTGTAGTAACTGTAGGAATAACAGTAGAAGTAGTTGTCTCAATATTGACCTGTTTCAGCTATATTAAATTGTCCAATCGATTCTCCATTTCTTTTAATTGAGAATTTAGCTAGAGAATGAGATCCATCATTTAATCTTTCTGGCTTTAGCTTTCTAGAACCTCCTTAGTCTGTGGATATTCAGAAGGAGGCAACTTCAGTTGCTTCTTCAGTGCAACAATGTCTTCATTTTTCTTCTTTATGAGCTTTTTTGCAGCCTTGATGTCATTTGGATTATATCCAGTCTCAATAACCAAGTCTTCCAGTGACTTGATTATCTAATCCTTTACTTGTGAGGATGCTTTCTATAGCTTAAATTGTGCTATGATGTTGTCTAGAGAATTTTGAAATTTTTAAACACTCATGGCCTTGTTGGTCATCGTTGAGTAGATCATCTCTCCTACCTGGTTATGAAATTCAATTTGATCAATAGGGTGGACATCCCTAGCCAAAACTTCAAATTTTGTTTTCCTGTAGTCTACTGTACTGTAGGTTGCAAAACGCTCATTTGCATTTTACCAATTTTAATGTCAAAAACTGACATTAACTTACTCTGATTGCTAGGAGTCTGTTTGAAATACTGGGCATATGTTTCATCTTTTAATGCCTCATTTCTTAATTTGATTTCTTTATACTTCTCCTTTACGTCTTTTTCCTTATCCATTGGTTTGCTTGATGATGAGACCTCTATGCTAAGTTGTTTCCGAATACTCTGTGTATTAGAGGTGGAAGGTTGATGAGGCAGAATGGAACTAGTATCCATCTGTTTCTCCATATCTATCAAGGTATTTTCCAACCACTCTGATTGGTTGGAATATTTTTCAATGTCTACCCTAGACTCATGCATGAAAGGGCTCAATTTGAATTTGAGCCTTAGTTTGTTTATGACTCCTAAAGGGTCATATTGCCATTTAAAACTGCTACTGAACTTCATTTCCTGTAAACACTTCTCTGCTTCTTCTCCAACCTCCCTATTATTATAGATAAAAGGACCAAGATGGTTTTTTTTTTTATCTTGAACTATGTTTTCTTCCTAGCTGATAGGAAATTCACATCATCTGAGTTTATAATCTGCCTGATATATTCTAATGCAAATATCATCATGGGAATATATTTGGACAACTTATAGGGAGAGAGCTGGCATCCATATATTCTAATTTCTGTGTGGTCCTGGTATAGATACCAGTCTCCTATTCTACTATTTTTAGACAACTGCAAAACTCTTTTTTATCTCATCACTAATCCTCGGTTGAATGCTACTGCTTAGCATATTTAAAACTAGATGAACAAAGGAATCAATGAACTCTTTGTAACTGAAAATTGTGGAATACTTTTGGATTAAGGGTGTCCAAAAGATGACTGATCTAGGATGTCCCTTAGTGTCCAGATTTGGATGTTGACCGAAAACTTGTCTGATTGGAAATATAGCAACATGTGGAACAATACAAAAGAGTATTTGAATACTCTTTCATTTGGAAATATGATCAATTGATCATGGATTATGTCTACCAAGGACTGGGAAAAATTGAAAATTGCAGCTGGAGGCTTGCTTGGGAAAAAAACAGAGAGAAAAGCAAGTATAGGCTCATCTACATGCTCATCAGTGGTATATCCAAGAATGCAAGAGAGCATGGTCACAATTTGTTTGGTCCTCTCAGAGAAAATGGTGGCAGAGTATGGAGGATTGTATGTAAAAGTATGAGACTCTTATAGGATGAAAGTTTGAAATTTTTGAGTCCTCTTGGGAAGGTCCAGCTTCAGGTAGAGTTAAAGTAGGCTTTCAATGGAAAATGGGGTTTCATTTAGGTTTGGCTAGATCTGTAGCATTTGGTTTATTGACTCTGCAGTGATTGTAAACAAAATCTGCTAGTTGGGAGAGACTGTCACTCTTTGGCTTGGGATATAATAGTTTTCGCATAGATGGATGATTTCAAGGAACTGGTATGCTTGTGGGAACAAGTATTTGGGTAAATTTGATTCCCATAGATGAATGTCATCATTTTGGTTCAGAAATTTGTCTTTACTCCATTAGTGGAGTTTCAATAGGTGGTTGGGGGAAACTGTGTCTTTAAATTGGAAATCTCTGTCAGCCAATGGGAGGTGGTCAACATCCAAGTGAGGGGTTTGTAGGGGTTTCTCATTTAGAATGCTTTGGGAAGCCATAATTTGGTTTATTCTATTGAATTACTCTTTCTCTGGCTTTAGGAGTAGGGTTAGGAGCTCTAGAATAGTGGGAAGGGTTAATATAGTGTGCCGAAAAGGGCTTTTGAATGCATATTGGGTTTCTTTTAGCTTGGCACAATTTTTTAATTAATTCAATTAATTAACCTTTTATTAATTACCGTGCAAAGCTTAAGTAGAGGGTGGCTCTAGTTCTTTTAAGAATACCTGGAAAAACAATGATTAGGTGTGTAGATAGGGTTCTATGGTAGCAACAAAGGTTTCTGAAGGTTGAATGATCTTTTCGTTGCTTCAAGTCGGAGTCTGCAATGTGTTCTGGTTGCAAATGGGCTAAACGGTTAAACAGAGTTCTTGAGGGTTAAAATTGTTTGACATAGGCTCTTTGCAATGAAATAACAACGAAAAGAGTGAGAAGGGGGATTTTTGGCTTTTAACCAACAACGATTACATTTGGGCACGGGATTATTAAATGAACAATGGGCGGTTTATTTTTACATGAGGAGGCGGTTTTATGGCATATCACACCACTTTTGAGTGGAGGGTGGTATTTTTTGAGAGCACACAATATAACGTGGGGCTGCCACATAGCAAAAGAGCGCTCAGGCAAAACCACAAATCTCGTGTGCTTTTGAAATCTTAACTGTCAGACGATGGGAGCACGCAATATGGATATGGGTCATCAGATCTGGGAGTGTTTGATTGGAGGGCTATCGTGCGACGGAGTTGCAAGGGCTAAGTGGGGGTGTGGTTTGTAGGGCCTCAGCATAAATAATGCGGCAGGTTAAACATTTTCAAAGGTTAATTGAGGGTCAGGAATTATAAAGTGGGGGGTTAAATACATAAAGCGGGACTTTAGAAAATAACATAGGATAAGGGGGTTTAGTGGGTTTTTAAGGGAAAAGGGAAATTAATAAGAGGAAAATGATTTTTAAAGGGTAATGTCTAGGAAAAAGTGTGAAACAAAGGGTAAAAGGGTTAAAATGAAGGGAAATGGTTATTTTTACAAGGGAAAATGAAGAGGGAAGGGTCCATTGGAATCAAGAAGGGGAAATTAGTGAATGGAAGGTAATGAAGGGGTAATGGAGGGAAATTTAGACATGTAAGGGGTTGAGTGAAATGAGGGGAAATTAGTGAATGAGCTTTAGTATTTAGGCCTAAAATCATATAGAACTTTTTAGGGTAAATACCCAAAGTAACACACAATTTTTGTGAATGTCCTCTTTCCTTTGATAGTTCTTGCTGCATATGAAACATAGGATTTAATCATGTTGAAGGTGCATTTGAACTAGCAACCTTGTGCATTTCAAAACCTCTTCTACGTACCCTTTATTTACCCTAGCATTTTCTCTTCATTTATTGGGTGCGTTTGAGCTTGCTAACCCTCGATTTATTTTTCTTTGATAAGAAAACTATCTGATTCTAACGTTATAAATTCTAAGGGCTCAGATTAAACTGATGAGATCCTTATTATTCTCTACCTAACTACTGATCTTCCAAGATTAAACAGTTTGGCTAGATCTTTCTTCTCTATCTATCAACATGAAATTTAAAGCATGAATGAATCAAGATTAAACTATTTGACCATCATGGATTGTGGAATTTTTGACAAGCTGCACACAATCTTATTTTTGCAAGGCAAAGTAAAAAGTAGTCCCATTTGAATTTGCATCACTTTCGGAATCTATTCTTTATCTCTTTTTGTGGAGTTCATATCTTATTTTTCTTTTTTGATCCTTTTCTTTTAGTCCTTTGATTTTTCTTTTAGGTCTTACCCTCTTTACATTTTTTATGTTTAATATGGGAAATCATTTTGCAGAAAGAAAAAGCATGTACAATATTACAAGACTAATCCTAACCAATTAAAAATTATGAAACCTATTATTATAGGACCCTAACAGTGGCTCCAAATGGGGATGGCATTTCCTGGTGAAACGTCAAGAAATTTAAGATCAGTAGCCTTTGAAACGTTGATTGTGGTTGCCTTGTGTTGACACCTAATCTTCATGATTGGGGGATTTTATGTAAATAATTAAATTAGGAATGTGAATAGTCATTGGGAGATGAACTGAACAATCACTCCCTATTGTATATAACAATGACCTACCTATGAAATAAGATACGAATCAGTTGTTTGTTTTGTGGAGTTACTACCTGGCCTAACATGGTATCAGAGCCAGCTCCCTGTTTTAGCTATTATGCTCATGTAACTCCTTTGTCTTGGCCTCTGCCTCTGCCTTATTCCCCTCTGTCCTAAAATAACCTGCCTCTGCCAGCGCTGCACATTTGTCCATACTGTCAATTTTTTATAGCGCTGTCATTTCCTGTTTTAGCGCTGAGGCCTGACGGTGCCACTGCAGAGATACGCCACCATCGATGAAGGTCCAAAGTTTTCCAGCTCTCGGTATGCGTTATTGAATGGTATTAATGCTATGGTATTGAATACGTTTACAATTGAATGTGTTTCCATTTGAACGCTATCCATATATGTTGAACCATATTAACGTTGTGGTATTGAATGAATCTGCTGCGCCACTCCGATATACCTATATTGCTTTATACATTAACGTTGAATGGTATTAACGCTGTTGAATAAATCTGCTGCACCACTCCGATATACCTGTATTGCTTTATACATTAACGTTGAATGGTATTAATGCTATTGAATGAATCTGCTGTGCCACTCCGATATACCTGTATTGCTTTATACATTAACGCTGCAGAGTTCAACGCATATACAGATTTTGGATGGGAATATTTAGTCACAAGTTATGTGGAGTCCAGCAAAGTGTTGAATTTTTGAAGGGCTGTGTTTTGTATTGGTAAATTTAACTGCTCTCTGCATTGGTGTATCATATTCCATGCATTGCATGGTGGGTAACAGTTCCAGCGTATGACGTTGTTGATTTGAGCGTTAAATTGATTGTTGTGTGGTATCGACATTTGAATGCGAATGGTAACATATGAATGCGAATGGTAACGCTGTCCCATTTTAACGCAGCGTTTGAATTGTTGTGTAGTATTGACGTTTGATTTATTGAATGGTATCTCTGCGTGGGAGACAGATGTGAAAAGGGGGTCATGAATGCGTATTAACGTTGTTTTATTGAATGGTATCAACATTTTATTGAAAAACGGGTCATGAACATCATGCACAAATGATGCCCATATTTTTTTAAATGCTCTCCAGCACTTTAACGCTGCCATATCTTTTATTACTGGATTCAAGGTCTAGAGAATCAAAGGGATTTATGGTGTTTTTTCTTTTCAGTGAGCTTTGAAATTGCTGCTCCAAAATTATTTCCCACAGAAATTTTTGAGTACAATTTCACTGTATATCAGCAGAAGTATTTTTTTACAGAATGCATTCAATCTTCTCTATGGTAGGAATAGTTCTCATTGGTAAGGAGAACTATCCTGATTGGTACTGGATGATAAAACACACCCTCATCTTCAATGAGTTGTGGAAAGGAGTGTGTGTCGGAGAAGGGGACAATGACCCAGTACTTCCTACCTCAGACAGAGAGCTCGTCATTTAGGAAAACAAGAACAACAAAGCTTATGCATTAATCACAACATCTGTAAATAAAGAGGTGAGTCACCATATTTCATCAAATTCAACTGTCTTTGAAGCTTTACAAAAGCTGAAAGAACTCTATGACTCACATTCTGCACTTGAAGTCATCCAACTCATGATTAAACTCTTCACTCTTGA